>JAQQSY010003019.1:0-13275 GCA_028646535.1 Procyon lotor
CCCGTGTCAGGCCTACCACTCAGTACAAGTCTGCTTGTCCCTCTGCCTTGGCTCTTCTTCACACTCCCTCTCTCTCTCTAAAACTAATAAATACATTTTAAAAATCTTGAAAAAATGGATTACTGTCTACCAGCTAAAGTAAATGTGTAAGATACAGAATTTAGAATTTTTTAAAAAAATTTAAAACAGAACAATGTATGTAAACTGATTTCTTTAAAACATCTTTTTTTTTTTAAAGACAGATTTATTTATTTGACAGAGAGATCACAAGTAGGCAGAGAGGCAAGCAGAGAGAGGGGGAAGCAGGCTCCCCACTGAGCACAGCACCCAATGAGGGGCTCAGTCCCAGGACCCTGAGATCGTGACCTGAGCTGAAGGCAGAGGCTTTAACCCACTGAGCCACCCAGGTGCCCCTAAAACTTCTATTTTAAAAAAAGAGTACTTCCTTGATAATATAAAATATAGAATACCTTCATTTAAAAAAAAACTTGGTGCTATCACTACTTTCTCTATCACACAATACTTCTCTCTATATATAAATCTTTTAGTTTATGTGTTGAATCCTGTATTAAAGTCAGCTGAAGGATGCAGGATTTCAATATTGTGATAAAGCAACATGTAAGCAAAACCTCATTCAACAAAAACAGGAGAATACTTTTTCCTTTTCAATTTCCAAAAACAGTCTCCATAAGTTATAGTTGTGAACAGTAGATCAGTGATGCTTTTAAGAAACTTAGTCTCTCTCAGCATCTTGATTGATATGTCAACTTAGTTCTGCAAAAGCTTTAGATAACTCACTGTGTACATTTCCAAATTGGCAGCGCCAACTGTTACAACATCTAAACTGCCATTAGTAGACAACAGTACATTATTTTCACTATTACCTTCAGACTTAAAGCTATAGTGGTATGAGAATAATATATGTATGCATATTGCTGCTGTCAGAAGGCATGAAATCAATAAAATAGTATTGTACAGTACTTCAGTAGAGCAGAGGTCTGGTAAGGTAATGGTAGATTGAAATCTGTTAGTAAATAAATGTTCTGTAAAACCATACAAGAGAAAGCAAGTGTGTCAGAGCATAAGCAGTATGCCCTCCAATTTAGAGGATGAGGCTTAGCAGCCATTCTCAGACTTGCCAGAAGGGTCCAGGTATGTCTCACTGAGTATAGTGCTCTACTACGATAGAAGCCCTCACAACAGCAATTACAAGGTTATTTGTATAATTATATGATTAAGGCTTTTCTCACCTACCAGACACTCAGCTGAATGAGGTCAGGAACTATGTTAGAAATTTCCAAGACATCATAAAAAGGAATCGAGGTGAATAAATATACCAAAATAATTCAAACCAATGATGTCAATGAATATGCATAACAGATCAGATGTTTTTTATTATTTGCAAAAAGTTTGTTGCTGCACAGTGAGAAAATCTATAAAAATGGTAAGGACACTTAAAAGAGTTACTGGCAACCATAATCTTATCCAGAAATGGCCTATACATAGCACACCACCTGTGACATCCCAGTACTGCAACTTTGGCAGACTTCACCTAGAAATCTGGGCACTCTGCCCAGGTGAGCCCATAGATAGCCTCAAGACATCTCATCCCAGTGCAGTGGCCTCTTCCAACCAGTCAGTTTTGGCACACGAGAGAGGACCTACTTGCCATCTAAATCAACCACTCTGTTTAAACAAGAAAAGCAAGGCCTTAAGCAAAACCTCTTTCCCCCTAAATCTGAGCCAGCTCTCATCTCTTCCCGTTAGTATATGACCTTTTTAAAAATGATCTTCATTTTGATTTCTATGTTTATTCTATTAATTTCATTCTAAGAGGCTATCTCATAGTAAGAAAAATGTCAGTGTATAATAATGTACAAATATAAGAATTTTTCTGAAGTCTCATAACTAGGTATAAGTCAATAATCTAGTCAAGTAGTAGTTGTACTTGTTATTTTGAATAAATCAGTTACATAAGCAAGTATGAAAAGGAAAATGTTTGGTTAGTTTTGTTCTTAAAAACACATCTCAATGGGAGACACAACATTTGAGCATCTTCACTGTCTTTTATTGATTCCAAGCTAAGTTGCTGAAAATGAACATCTAAGTACAAGCTATTTTTTATAGAGATCTGGATGTTACAAATCATTTTTGCCAAACTCCTGTTAATTTAAAGCAATAAAAATAGGTAATTAATGTATAAAGGCTGATTTTACCTTCCTGGTTGAATTCGGATCAAATTTATTACAGAAAAATTATATTTTTATATCAAGTACTTAATTCATACACTGGTTCAATAGAAGTTGCACCTTTGTAGTATTTCAGCATTTTAAAAATGCCTGAGGCATTTATAGTGGATACATCCATGCAGTCATAACATTTTTCACATGACTATGATTTATTTGTTATGAAATTCTTGGTTATAACTGCCTCAAATCATATTCCTATGAGAAAATATGATCTCTTTGTGGTGTATATTCGTGGTGTGTGTGTGTATGTGTGTGTGTGTGTTAGTATAGAGGACTGCTGCTTCAATCTTTGACCTGTGTGGGGCTTGTTGATAGGGATAAAAACAAGCCCTCTAGATAGAGGGAAAAAAACCAGGGCAAATGCCCCAGCACAAGGGAGTTTGGCATCTTTGGGAATAAATAATTTTGCCTTGGTCATAGTGGCTATAGGAAAGGTGGTACAGTCAGAGAACAATGGAAGGTTGTCTAGGCCAAGGTTACTAAATCTAAAAAATTTAGATTTTAATGTAAATCAATTAGGAAGCCATGGTTGAGTTTTAAGTAGTGAAGTGACATGACCTAACTTTATCTTTTAAAATGATTTTATTCCTTTTAAATTTGAATTATTATTTTGGTAAATAACTTCTTTGCAAATTGACCAATAAGCATCTCAAGGTCAGGGACAAGTTTCATTAATCTCTGACTCTTCCACTCATAACTGCTTGTGGTGGTTGATTTTAGATGTCAACTTTACTGGGCCAGAGGAGGCTATCTGGCTAGACAGTATGGTATGCTTCTGAGGGTGTTTCTGGAGAGATTTACATTTACATTTGATTCTGCAGACTGAGTAAAACAGATTGCCCTCCAGTGTGACTGGACCTCATTAAATCCATACGTGGTCTGAATAGACTAAAAGAATGAGTAAGGAAGAATACTTTCTGTGTTTGACCTGGAACACTGGGTTGCTCTTGCCTTTGAACTAGGAATGGAGCTCACACCATCCATTCTCCTGAGTATGGATTTCTCATTCTCCATAACTGCCTGACCCAATTCCTTAAAATGAACTTATATATTATATATATAAAATATATAATTATGTAATCTATAATTATATATATTTTTATACTTACAATATATAACATCATGCATAATATTATAAATTATTAAATATATTAATATTTATTTATATTATTCTTAATTATTATATTATCTATTACACAAAATATCACACATTATTAAGAACATATCACATATTACACAACATATCACATATTATCACATATTATTAATTATTATATTATCTATTACACAACATGTCACATATATATGACATTATTATACAATATTATTGTATTATATAATTACATATTCTATTATATTATATCATACATAATATATATTATAAATCCCCTATTGTTTCTGCTTCTATGGAGAACCTCAATACACTACTCATAACAGAATTATGACCAAGAGTAAACAATTATAGAATATATGAAAGAATGAAGAATGAATGGATTACTGAATAAATAACCGAATATAAGATCAGAAATTTTAATATGAATAGGATTTAAAATGCATATTGGACCAATTCTGATCACCTCTAAAAACTGAATGGAAATGAATAGGTGTTTCCATTAGTGGGCACTTAAGATTTATTGTTGGAGATGTAATTAGTCCCTGAAATTATCCTTCTCTAAAAGTTTGTTTATTTTCTATTCCTTGCATTAATTTTCTTGTTTTACTTAAGTAATCTCTAGCTGATTAGCACGCATTTAAGTAGCCAGGATAATTTGTTAAATTACATCTTTATAGAGAGTTTAAATTATTATAATTATATACTATGACATACAACTATAAAATAAACATGCTATTATAAGAGTAACAATTGGATAGTGGCAATTCAATAAAATATTATAAACTTGGAATATTAATGCTATTGACTTGAACTCAAATATTATCAAAAATAAAAGCTGCAGAGTAATAACTTCTTATTTAACTCTGAATCTATTGTATTTTATCTGCCTAAATGTTTTCCATATGGATACAAAGTAATTAAAAAGATTTTTTAAAAGCCAAAAATTCTCTTTAAATGATGAAATCAGTGTATTAAAATATTCTCATGCTTTTCCAAATGTGAATGACAGCCTCAGATATTTTTGCAAAGTCTGACTTTCACTGTGTCTTACAATAGGTAACTCAAAATATATCTCTATTACCAGGTGGCAAGAATCAATCTGTACATTTAGGCAGGTAAACTGTAGTCAAATGCAGTTCCCAATGGTTGCTTCATCCCATGTGCTCTTTTGCAGGTGGCCTGGCCACTCCTCATCAAGAGGTAGAATCTGTTTCTCTCTCCTCTCATATCTGGTCGGGTCTGTGACTGCTTGGACCAAAAGAAAATGGGGGAAGTGGTGCTGTGTGTCAGATAAGCGCTGACCTTTCCTTGCTTGGCAACTTCTGCCTCCTATTTTCTGGAATGTTCAACCTTAGAATCTATTCTCTTCATTAGAGTTACTACCTCCACTGTATACTTATGATTGCATTAAAGATTGCATATTTAATCAAATATGTATTTATTTAATGTTTGGCTGTATGTGACAAGTTCTCAATAAATATTTGTTCAATCAATAAAAGTATGCTTGGAAGAAAAAAAACTCACCTGGCCTGAAATCATGCCTAGTTTGAAGGACGAAAATCAGTGGAAGCTTCAGGCCCAGACAGAATGCCCAGTTTCCTGTAGCTGAGACCAACGATGGTAGATGAGAATAAGACACTAAGAAACCAACAACCTTTTCAAGAATGGAGTCAATAGAGCCCAGTTTCCTTTCCTTTTACATTTAATAGTGAAAAGGAGGTAAGCCCAAGAAGAAGGGATTTTTTTTTTTTCTGTTCAGCCTGATATGCATGAAATCCTGACAGACATAGGCAATGGTATGTTAATCAAGGGAAGGAATTGGTGAGTTTCTACAAAAATGCAAACTTAAATATGTTAACTTATTAAGTTCACCAACATTAATGTAATAAGCTCTACTTTTTAACAAGGATACAATATAAAAATATTTCATATCTACAAGAGAAAAGCAAGCTTCCATTTTGAGTGACAGAGTAATCAGGATCAGACCTACCTTTCTATCCTAAACAACTATAAAACTCTGCTAAATAGATGAATCAACTGTTTTTAGCATTGGACAACAGGCAGCACAGAACTATGATTCATAGAGAAGAAAACATGAGGTAAGCACTACATAGACTCTGCTCTCCCCCTGGGAGTGCTGTGTAGGTCCCAGTTTAGGAAGATGGAAAATGGAGGAAAATGGCCCAACCAACCTGGTGAGACAGAGATGTGAGTTTATGAAATGTAGTGTTGGGTGTGAGGAGGAAGGAGCTATATAGAAGCTTTGATGACCTCTGCTGGGAGTCACTGGTAACATTTCCGCCATAGTCAGAGGCCTTCTCAGATTCTAGGGAAGGGAACCTAGGACCCATCTCTTGGTGGGAGAAATTTAATGGCACATTGGTGCAAGAACTTGTAAGATGGGGAAGCTTGTTGTAGCCATTCAATTTGCCCTAATAGTAGTAATTACCAAGAAATGGACTAAGCATTTTGTCTCAGATCTGATTCTCCAGGAAATTTTACATAAAAATCAAGGAACGCTTAGTAAGCATTTGCTATATTTGGGACACTGATTTCCTCTTTAAAATTCATGGACTTCACTGACAGAAGCAGACAATAAAAGAAGAGATAAAACTTCTCTTCCATAGTCCAGGGTGCCCTATGTGAGTAGGGCCAACTGTGCACACTCCACATGTTGGAGAGGCTGTAGGTCTTCATCTAAATTGACAAGTGTTAGCCTTCACTCTCCTCTCATTTCAACAGCTACATAAATTAGACTCCTATGTTTCAAGATGAAAAAGTATGTAGCCAATGTTGCTGCTAACCCCAGTAACCACAGTAGCTGGTCTTTCCTTATTTTATAATCACTCATTACTTCCTCCTCTCCCTTTCCCTCCCCCTCCCCCTTTCTTTCTCCTCCTACTTCTTTTTTTCCAGCCATGAAGTTGGCTTTACTTTATTCAACAGGATTAAATTTCCTTCTGTATATCTTTGCCTTTGGACACAATCATTACCTGAAAGGCAAGATTCTTTGCTTGCATTGGGATTGTCATTTGTTCTCTTTAATCATTATACTTAACCTTCGATGGCAGTTCCCTTTAAAAATTATACTTAATCTTCAGAGTTGTATTTTTCATGTCCTTGGAGAAAAGATGTGTGAAAGGGAAAGTGCCAGCCTTACTTAAGTCATAAAAGGGCTTTGTTAATTCATTTATGCACACCTTCTAATATAATTTATGTTTTCTTAGTATATAGGCCAGAAAATATAGATATTATAATATCATGAAGCTATTAGTTTAATATTTAAATGGTAAAATGATGATATACAAAGAAAATAAGAGCAGAGAACATCATACTTGGATTTTAGCCTGGACCCTAGTAGCTCTGGGTAGGTCACACCATCTTCCTGAGCCCCTAATTACTTATATCTAATATACATTATGTCAGGCCAGATCACTTCTAATGAGTGTATTTATAATGCCAAACTTGAGAACCTTAATTGTTTAGTAATATCATCAATCTGTCTGAATTTTATGTGACTTCAAAGACTTTATTATACATATTTTTTCAGCAAATAGATTTTTTCAGGAAATAGACTTCTTCAACTTGTATGATTTTCCATGAGTGTCTAGAAAAATATAACTTTTGCTCTGATTGGCACAAATTTTGATTTAGCTGTACTTTATAAGGAATGTATTAATACACAAAGTAGTGATCTATGGGCTAAATCCAACCCACTTCCTGTTTTTGTCGATAAAACTTTATTAGAGCAACCACAACCATTTCTTTATGTATTGTCTATAGCTGTTTTTGTGCTAC
Source organism: Procyon lotor (assembly GCA_028646535.1). Classification (NCBI taxonomy): domain Eukaryota; kingdom Metazoa; phylum Chordata; class Mammalia; order Carnivora; family Procyonidae; genus Procyon; species Procyon lotor. The sequence goes on from JAQQSY010003019.1 coordinate 7,162, forward strand.
AGATGGCAGAGATGAGTGGTAGAGACAGAAACCATAGTGCTACAAAGCTTAAAATATTTAATCTTTCTGGCCCTTTACCAAAACCATTTACAAGTCCTTACTTTAGAACAAAGGAAATCAAACCCAAAAATGAAAGTAAAAATATTCATAAATTCTCATCCTCAATTGAAATACTTCTGGTGAAACTTCAAGAGGGTTCCCAAACCCTTAAGAAGTTCTCAAACAAGAAATACTTTAAATTTAAGCCAGCACACATTTTTCAAGTATGTCGTAGTAATGGGAATGAGTATGGTGCCTTGGGATGCAGAATAAGTTTGTCCCTAACTAAAATGACACTTTCTGGTGATTTAATGAGGTTATCCAGGCAAATTATCTTTATCACATCATTTTTCCTATGCCCCTGCTAATCCGTATATTAGTCTTATATGAGTTGCAAAAACAATTTAGGGCTTTCAATGCCCATCAATACCATCATTGGCTCAAATTAATCACAGTGACAAAAACAACAAACAAAAGAACTTTCTTCAGATTGAGGATACTGATGCTATATTACTTTGATTACTCTGATTCATTAAGAAAGTGACTTTATAGATTAAATGAAATTTTTAGAGTACAAGTTACTACATTATCCTAATTTCATTTCATAACTTCAGTTTTTGATTTGAAAGACCATAACATTCTCTAAGAGCTACCAAAGTATACTGGAGGACCAAGAAGAGTGAGACATAACTATATGTGGAGTACCTAAAAATATAGATACCCAAAGCAGGATATAATTGCTACATGAAAATAAGTGATAGGCAAAAACTCATCAGAAATTCAAATGCAAGGAATACTAAAATTAAAATTAGTTATTTTTGTGTCCTAGAGATCCTGTTTTAAGAGACTCTGATACTCATTCATTTCCTTTTTTAGATGCACTAAGCCAAATCATGTGAGTGCATTATTGACATGTGGTAGTCCCAGCATGGTAGGACTGCATAGACAATGATGATAACTTTAGTTGTGGTCCATGCAGAAAATGAATAACCTTAATATGGCTTATCAGACATTTGTATAAACACAAGTTTAGTTCATTCTGACAACACAGCAAGATACAACATCAGCAAGAATTAAATGGGCTTAGAGGTGGGGGGTAACGTGAAGGTAATTTTCTCCCTTAAACTATAAATGTATTTTCTAGGTGTTTTTAATACTTAAAAACTACTCCTGCAGAGAACATAATGTGCCACTGCAAATCATTTGCACGTGACCTGTGGGATAGAAAATAAAAGGAACTTTAATATGTATCAAATTTTATTGTTACTTTTATGATATAACTAAATATACACAAAAAAGCAGCACTGCAAGCTATAGCTAACATAAATGGGCAATTCTGACCTAAAAGCCATAGCATAGGGTTGTATGTGCAAAATAGATCATTCTGACGGTCTTAAGTGCTCCAGGGGCTTTAAATATTTTATACCTTCCCTATTTGTTAATGTTTCCAGTCAAACACAGTTATAAATTGGAATATAGCAGGTTGACTGGGGCAGTGGTTCAGGAAATCAGGCATGTATTTAATGGATGATGGATAAAGTTGAGTTTAATTTCTAAACTTTGTTTTTCATGCACCTATTTCTCATTCTTTTTTTAAATTTGAATGCTTTTATTATTTTGTTTAAAAGGAACCTATCCTCATTATGGAAATTCAAACATGACAGAAAAATATGAAATATATAAAGTAGAAAATGCATCATCTCTTTGATTATCTACCCCTCTCTCTCAGCCAGAAAACCAACTGTTAATGGTTTTTACATGCATATACTAATATAAACATAAATATATATGTATACTTGCAAGGAAATGCATACACACATAACTATTTTTTTAAGATAACAAACATTTTTTAGAGCAGGCTTAGGTTCACAGCAAAACTGAGCAGAAAGTAGAGACTTCCCATATATGCATAGCCTCTCCCATTATCAATATCCCCACCAGAGTGATAGCAATTAATGAATCTACACTGACACATTATCACCTGAGGTCCATATTTTACATTAGCCTTCACTTTTGATGTTATATATTCTATGGATTTGGACAAACGTAAAATGACATTTATCCACTAAAGTAGTGTCACATAGAATAGTTTCACTGCCTAAAATACTCTGTGTCCTGCCTGTGCCTTTCTACCTCCTGGTCCCTGGTAAGTATAGATTTTTTTCTCTTTCTCCATAGTTTTGCCTTTCCAGAATGTCATATAGTTGGATATATAGTATGCAGCTTTTCCAGATTGGCTTCTTTGCCTTTGTAATACCCATTTAAATTTCCTTCCTGTCTTTTCATAGTTTGATAGATCATTTTTTTTTAACGTTCTAGTTTGCTTTCTTTTTTTTTAATTAACATATAATGTATTATTTGCCCCAGAGTACATGTCTGTGAATCACCAGGCTTACACATTTCACAGCACTTACCATAGCACATACCCTCCCCAATGTCCATAACCCAGCCACCCTACCCCTACCCACCCCAGCCACCCTCAGTTTATTTCGTGAGTTTAGGAGTCGCTTATGGTTTTTTAGTGCTTAATAATATTCCATTGTTTGGATGTACCAAACCAATATATATTTATTTTTAACATAATTGGACTATAAATTCTATCATGGAAATTGCCTTTTTCATTTTATTATCTTTTATTTAATTTATTGCATAACTTTTTGTGTTAAAGCCAAAGGATCTTTTACATTTTCAAATAACTTTAGACTTACATCAAAAATGCAAAATGGTGTAGCAAGTCCTCTTCACCCAGTTTCCTCTGATGCTATCCACTTACATAACCATAGTTGAATTATCAGAACTAAGAAATTAACATTGATATGATACTACTAACTAAACTATAGGCATTATTCACATTTAATCCATTTTCTCCCAATATTCTTCTTTTCTGTTCCTGGATCCAATCCAGGATCCCAAATACATTAAACTCTTCTGTTTTGATAGTCTCTCTCAATCTGCTACAGTTCCTCATTCTTTTCTTCTTTCATTACCCTGACACTTCTTATGTGACCCGTCACATATTTCATAGAACTTCTCTCTATTTAGATTTGTCTGATATTTTCTCATAATTAGACTCAGGGTTTTATATTTCGGCAAGAATGCCACAGAAATAACGTTTGCCCTTCTTGGTACATAATGTTGCCAAAACTAACACATACCCTTGCAAGAAACAGATATACTAACTAGAATATGATATTTCTATACAGATTTTGTTGTTATTGTTATTGTTGGTTTTTTTTTTTTTTTTTGGCTTTAGCCTCACAGAGCTCCATTAAAATACTGTTTTCCAAAGTTCAGTAGGTTAGTTCTCTACTTTTCCATACTCTTCAATGTGATTATGATATTTGTAACATGTGTGAATTAAATTGTTACTATTTGTACTTCATTTTGGATTCCTTCATATTCTATTTGATTTAATTAATTAATCTATTTATTTAGGTACATATTTATGTCTGGAGGTATGTGAAACATTACTATGTTTCTAATGGTCAAACTATACAAAAAAACTAGTTCTGAAAAGCATTACTCCCTTTTCATTTCTATTAATCCATTTTCATTCTCGTTTTCTTTCCCATCCAACCCCTTAGGCAACCAAATTCTCTCTAGTTTCTGCTTTATCCAGCATTTCCTTGGACAGATGACCAGATGTATGAATATTTTCTTATATAACCCTTTCTCTTACATGAAAGGTAATATAGCCTGTTTTAGTCAACTACTTCCTCTCCACAACCCTGATTCTATACCTATAGTTCTGCCTTTTCCACAATATTATGTTCCATATAAATGAAAGCATATAACACGTAGCCTTTTAGGTATGACTTCTTTCACTTAGCAAAAAGCATTTGAGGCTAATCAATATTATTGCATGAAAAAGAGTTTACCTTTTTTATTGGTAAAGTGTTTCAATGAATAAGTATACCACATTTTTTTTATCCATTAATCTGTTGAAGGACATAGGGTTGTTTCCATTTTTTACTGACTACAAAAAAAGATGCTATATAAATATTGAGGTATAGGCTTTTGTGTGAACTGAAATTTTCAGATCACTTGGGTAAATACATAGGAATAGGTTTGTTGAATTATACGATAAATTGTATGTTGAATTTTTTCAAAAATTGCCAAAGAATCTTCCATAGTGGCTGTACTCTTTTGTATTTACACCAGCAATGACTGAGAAAACTGACGTCTTAACAATACTGAGTCTTCCAATCCATGAACATAGACTATCTTTCCATTTGTTTAGATCTTAAAATGTTTTCATCAATGTTTTACAATTTTGACCATAAAGATCCTGCACATATTTTATCATAATTATATGTAAGTACTTCATTATATCTTGGTACTGGTTTAAAAAATATTTTTAAGTAAATTATATTTTTATAAAATTTATTATGTAAAAATTTTTAAGTAAAATTCCATTTTTATGGTTGATATACAGGAACAAAATTGACTTGCTTTTTTTTCTTGACATAGAAAACACTGAAGGTATTTAATGTATACAACTTGAGGCATTTGGAGATAAGTATACACCCATTATACTATCATAATCAAAATCATAAATTTAACCTATTAATTCCAAGTTTCCATCTGCTTCCTTTTATGGATTTTTTTAGTTCAATTTATTTAAACAAAACAAAACAAAAAACAGTTCTCCCATTGCACCCACCCCCATTCCCTCACTTTGGCAACCACCACTGATCTGTTCTCTGCATGTATATGCATATATATATACATATATATGTATATGCATAATATATATATATCCCTATTAGATTTCACATGGAAGCGAGATCATATGGTATTTGTATTCTTCTGTTTGACTTATTTCACTTAGGGTAATGCCTTCAAGGTCCTATGGCTGAATGAATATATATATATACATATATATATATATATCTCAACCTCCTTAATCATCCATCCATCAATGGATACTTAGGTTTTTTCCTTATCTTGGCTATTGGAAATAACACTGCAGTGAACTTGGGGGTGCATGTAACTTTTCAAATTAGTGTTTTTCTTTTTGTCTGATAAATACCCAGAAGTGGATTTGCTGGATCATATGGTATTTTTAATTTTTTGAGAAACCTACAAACCTACATACTATTTTCCATTGTGGTTGCACCAATTTACATTCCCACCAACAGCACACAAAGGTTCCCTTTTCTCTATATCCTCACCAACATTTGTTACTTTTAGTCTTTCTGATGCTGGTCATTCTAACAGATATTAGATGATTATCTCATTGTGGTTTGGATTTGCAGTTCCCTGATGACTAATACTGTTGAGCATCTTTTCATGTACCTTATTTAGAAAAATGTCTATTCAGGGGCGCCTGGGTGGCTCAGTGGGTTAAAGCCTCTGCCTTCGGCTCGGGTCATGGTCTCAGGGTCCTGGGATCGAGCCCCGCCCGCATCGGGCTTTCCCCTCAGCATGGAGCCTGCTTCCCTCTCTCTGCCTGACTCTGCCTACTTGTGATCTCTCTCTCTCTCTCAAATGAATAAATTAAATCTTTAAAAAAAAAAGAAAAATGTCTATTCAGATATTCTGCTTATTTTTTTTAGTCAAAATGTTTATTCAGATATTCTGCCCACTTTTTAGTCAACTTGTTTGAGGTTTTTTTTTTTTCACTCTTATTCTCATTACAATTATTTTTCTCTTGAGTGAATACATACTTAAATACATCACCATGTTCTGCACACTTGTTTTTTTTTTTTTTATTAACATATAATGTATAATTTTCCCCAGGGTACATGTCTGTGAATCGTCAGGCTTACACATTTCACAGCACTCACCATAGCACATACCCTCCCCAATGTCCACAACCCAGCCACCCCATCCCTACCCCCCCCACCTCCCAACCACCCTTCGTTCGTTTTGCGAGTCTAGGAGTCTCTTATGGTTTGTCTCCCTCCCCATCCCTTCCTGTTTTATTTCTCTCCTCCACCCCCCCCCACAAACCCCCGCCTTGCCTCTCAAATTCTTCATATCAGAGAGATCATGTGATACTTGTCTTTCTCTGACTGACTTATTTCACTTAGCATCATGCCCTCCAGTTCCATCCACGTCATTGCAAATGGC
>JAQQSY010003020.1:0-13275 GCA_028646535.1 Procyon lotor
ACGTCAGCTTTATTCACTCATAAAGCAAAGTTAAATCACAATTATAAAGCAGGCTCAGGATGCCAAACTCAGTGTGAGTTCACCATGTGACTAAAGCTGGCTTCTTACACAGCACACGAAGCAGAACAGAAGACAAGCCACACAACAAACAAGATGACAGAAGCGGGCAGGAAGGTAATGAACCAAATGCAAAGTCAGTGTGTGGGCGCGGTTGACATAAGGCCCGGCTCTGGTCCGCGTCAGCCCCCAGCACTTGCTGCTGATGGTCAAGCAGTGCAGGGTCTCGGTTCTGTTCTGAGACCAGTGGGGCCGAGGCCTCGGCTCCAGCTCCTTTTCTGACTTGTCAGACATACAGGGGTCAGGTCTGAGGAGTCTGACAGTTTGCTGCCCAGATCCTCCCCTTTTTAAAGGGACTTAATCAGTTTTGGGTCTCTGCAGACCTCCTCTGGTTCTGCTCATTATCAGTTCTGGGGTGCAGGCTGACATCGGTCCCCGCGATATCTCCTAGCGGCAGTCCTTTAGGTGCTTGTGTCATTGCTTGACATGGGCTCCTGCTTGACCTGAGACACTCCACTTTGCTCTCTCCACTCCACCCCGGGATCCCTCGCGGCAAATTCTGTAAGGGCCGTGCATGAATCAAATATGTCTGCAAGCAAGACAGTAGTAGAAGTTTGGTAACATAGTGAAAGTACAATTAAGCTATTTAACCAAATTTTCAATAGAGGTCAAATAAAATCAATAAAATTCAAACTATGTAAGATCACACCAAATCCAAAGAAGATACATATGTTAAAATGAATCAAGCAAACTCAAATAAAAACTCCAACTCAAAGTCACATCTAACTGAATAAAGTCAGACAAAAAGAAGACAAAAACCGGGGCACCTGGGTGAAGGTTTACATTGCCCTATATTGCCATGACCTGATGGTCTGGAGGTGCCTAATTGTAAAAGAGATTCAGTCCGGTCATAAGAATACATTTTTCCCATTACTTTAATGTTTCTAATATCATTCCATGCTCTCTCAAGAAGGTCATTGATTCTGCAGCAACTATTATTTAATTGTTCATTCAAATAAAAATTTCTCAGATTAAGTAAATTTTGTTGCAGGCCTGAAACTTATGGCCGATATTATAATTAAATTCCAGTTGGTATGCATGATAATCATGAATAGTGGAGACAATAGAATGTAATACTTTAAGTGCTGAGGAAATTTTGGAATCTCAATTCTCAGCCATAAACATCTAAATGGAATGCAAGATTAGAGATTAGATTAGAATGAGAGAAATCTCACCAATTAAAGATCCAACAGAAGAAAAAAAAAAAAAAAGATCCAACAGAAAAGTTAGAAAAGGAGAGCAAAATAAACTGAAAGACTGCAACAGAAATTAATGAATCAGATAACCGAAAAAAACCTTAAAAACTAAATCTAAGAAATGGATTTTTGTTTTTTAAGAGATGGGTATTGATGTGGGAAACAAAGGCAGAAGAAAAATTACTAAAATTTCCTTAGTACCTAGAGCCCACAGACAAATCCTTGAAACAGGCAGAGTGACATTCCTGTACGGACTCGACTGCCTCAATGTTAACACTTTGCTAAGGGCAAAAGGCAATCCTAGTCTGAACCCCTTCCCCCCCACCAGGATCCTGTAAGTCTACTTGAACATATAAAAATGCCTTTAAAAATTTCCTTTATCTCTAAACCCCCCCAGATACATGTTAGCAATCATCCCCCAAGCATATGGCCCATTAATATACATCTGAAGTGTCTCATGACTAAGATTTAATTAGACAGTAATAAATGACCTTTTCCCAACAATAGCTAGGCCCCTCAAGGTCCTGGAAACCTTGTTTCCAAAATTCCTCAGAGACTTACACTATCCATAACCCCCTCCCAACTTGAAAGTATATAATGACCCTGTTGCAGCTCTTTCTGCCCACGGGTCCTGTCCCTGTGCTTTTAATAAAACCACATTTTTGTGCCAAAGACGTCCCAAGAATTCTTTCTTGTATAATCTTTAAAAAAAAAAAAAAAATGGATGAAGCTAAGTGTTGTGTGCATGAAGCTTGTTATATTATTTTTTATTCTTGCCAATGTATTTGAATCCATTCACAGCTTTTTAAAAACTGAAAAGAAGAAAAAAGAGAAAATGGAAAGTAAATATCATGCAAAAAAATTTTAGGGAAAATTTCCAGTCCTAAATTTGTATATTATCAGACTGAAAGGTTCTACTGACTATCCAGTATTGTGAATGAAAAGTCTCTCACCAGGACATATTGCTGTGAAATTTAAGAACATCAGAAATAAAGAGAAGATCGGAAAACCTTCCAAAATGAAATAGATTACATTTTACATACAAGGGACCTGGAATCAGAATGGCATTAAACTTGTCGACACAGAGCACCAAGAATTAAAATACAATGAAGAAATACCTTAAGAATTCTGAAGTAAATCACTTCAAATCTAGGATTCTCTCTACCCAGGCAAATATCAACTAAGTGTGAGAGCATAATAAGGACAACTTAAAACTTGAAAGATCTCAAAATTTTGCCTTTCATGCGTTCTTTCCTGAGAAACTTCTGGAAAATGTTCTCTAACAAACCAGTGAATAAAGAGGAGGACACGGATCCAAAAAATACAAAATTGATATAGAAGTAGGTACCAACAGATTTTGGACTAACCTATTCCGAGCCCACTGTGGAAAAATAAACACAGGGGCCAATAAATAAGGGCCATCTTTAACCCATTTGTAAGAACAACATCCTGTTTTCAACCCTGCTGTTCCAATTTGTTTTAATTGTTTCACCTATATAATAAATATAAAATATTACTAGATGTTCTTTGTTTAATCTCATTTCTGAAAATCCCTTTTTTAATAAAGAGAATTTAATTCATGAATATTTATGAAATTATTGTTACTGCCATAATAATTTATATTTTGCTTGCCACGTTTTCTAGTTTTGTTTGGTTCTTCTCAGATCTTGTTACCTAGATAGACCATGTGTCCTCAAAAGTAAGGGGAAGCATTTTCCCTAAATTATCCCTTAGAAAATTAACCCTCAGAAAAGGGTTAATTTAACTCTTTGCAAAACCTCTCATGTTCCTGAGTGTTCTGTCAATTATTTAATAACATAAAGAAATATGTGTAGAAGTCGACCTGATTAAATCACTAAACGAAAAAAGGAAGAGAAAGAAATGTACAGAGATTTATTGATTATTCTTAGCAGTATGATCTTATAATGCGTATTTCAGATATCATTAAAAAACTTGTAAATATTATTTTTAAATATTTTAATATATGCAATGTGATTGGATAAAATTTCCAGATGTCAGAAATGAATTCAAACAACACTATTCACAAACATCTTAGGCAGAAATAACAATGACGAAGTGATGTAATGAGCACTAGGTTATTATATAAGCCTGGTGAGTCACTGAACTCTACCTCTGAACTAATAATAATTTATTATGTATTAATCGAATTTAAATTAAAAAAGAAATTAAAAAAAGAAATAAAGTTGATGGGATTTTCTCTGAAAATTTTGCTCAGAAATTTCTATCAGAAGACTTTAAAAGCAACTTCATGGAGCACACAGCACTGATACCGAAGATGTATATGAAAGACACTCCAGACTCACACAGTGTTATGTCAGTTATGTTTTAAAAAAGATATATATGAAAAACTGTAATATGTTTCACAAAATGTGAATGAAAAGGCTCATTTCAGATTGACATGTTATTTTTATAATACATGATTTTAAATAAATGTATTTAAATGTAAGTAAATATTGCAAGTAGACAGTTGACTGTTTCATATATATATATTGGAAAGTTGTTATACTGTAGTTGACAAATTGTTGTTGTCTTTTTTTCATGAGAAAAATGAGAACTTGGGCATCTGAGTGGCTTAGTTGGTTAAGCAACTGCCTTCGGCTCGAGTCATAATCCTGGAGTCCTGGGATCGAGTCCTGCATCCGACTCCCTGCTCAGTGGGGAGTCTGCTTCTCCCTCTGACCCTCCCCCTGTTTGTGCTTTCTTTCTCCCTCATTCTAACAAAAAAATATAATTAAAAAAAAAGTGAGAACTTGCCTATATTTATAGGCAAAATATGTATAGTAGTCATCTCTGCTACTTTTTTCCAACAGTGGCTGGTAAATTATTTATCCCGTTACTATGTTTCAGTAATTATTTTTACATATTTTATAAAGACACTAAGGTTAATTAATTTCTGTGTCCTCCCCCAAACAGAATAAGAAACATAATATAATTTACTAACTTCCTCTCCCTCCCCCTGAGAATTCCCATTTTAAGGCTGACATTCAGGTTTTTTAGTTCCAGGTTATTATCAGTATAACTTTCTTTCCAAGGCAAGTTTTATGCTTGTTTCCAAATGCCAGCTAACCTTCCAAAGCTGAGCAACCCAGACTGTTAGCGTTTCTACTAAGTCTGTTAGGGATTGCTTTGGAGATGCTAGTAACAGAGGCAGATAATAACCATTGCTTAAACAGGGTAACTATTGATATTTACCATACATAAATGAAGTTAATAAGGAAGTCCATAGTTGGTATGATGACTGAATGGTCACAAGGGACGCATGCCCCTCTATCTTTGTTTTCTACCAGCTATAGCATAGAACTTCCACTGACTGAGACCCCCAGGCGCCCCCCCCCCTTTTTTTATGATAAGCAATGCTACAACTAATTATCTGGTACACGCAATATGTTGACAGTGTACAAGTATATCTGCAGGATATTTTCCTCCAAAGGAGCTGAGTTAATGGACAAACTGAACATATATAAACCAAAGAGCCTTCCACAAAACCATACCAATTTATTCATACAAATCATTTTCACGGCCTTGTTTTTCCACAGGAACTCTTACTAAAAATGGTTTTTAATTTGAAATCTGGAAGAAAGATTGCTGATGATTGTCCCTTCTATGATTTGCCTTTTTCTGCAGGAGATTTCACAGTCCTTGAGTTTTCCAAACTTGAATCTTTGTTATAGTTTCTTTGGGAATCTTCCTGATATCATTCACATAGGATTTTACTTATTCAGAAAATTCCTGTTTAAGGAATGATCAGTGATCCCAAGGTTTAAATTTCAAGACAACAATGGAAAATATAAACTTCATTTTTGTCCTGATTAAAAGAAAACTGCTTTAAAACAAAAGGAATAATAAAAGAATGCATTACTTTTTTTTTTAGTTTTTTCAGAAGTTTTAGATTTACAGAAGAATTACAAAGATTTCCTTTATATTGGATCCCCTTATTACTAGTATCTTCCATTAGTATGGTACATTTGTTGCAACTGATGAACCGAAGTTAATACATTATTATTAAACAAAGTCTATACTTGACTCAGGATTCCTGAGCTTTTGTCTAACATTTTTTTTATTATTATTCCAGGACCCCATCCAGGACACCACATTACATTTCGTTATCATGTCTCATTAGGCTCCTCTTGGTTGTGACAGTTTCTCACACTTTCCCTGTTTTTGATGACCTTTATAGTTTTGAGGAGTACTAGTCAACGTGTTTTGTAGAATTTTTATCTACGAGGATTTTCTTTCTTCTTTCTTTCTTTCTTTCTTTCTTTCTTTCTTTCTTTCTTTCTTTCTTTCTTTCTTTCTTTCATGATTAGAATGGAGCTATGGTGTTTTGAGAGGAAGAGCACAGAGGTAAAGTGCCATCCTCACCACACTCTTCCGTGGCACATAGTATCAACATGATGTATTACTGTTTTTTTTGTTGTTTTTTTTTTGTATTACTGTTGATACTAACTTTGATCAACCGGCTGAGGCAGTGTTTGTCAGGTTTCCCCACTGTAAAGGTACTCTTTTTTTCCCTTCCTTTCCAAATCGTACTCATGGAGAGGAAATCTAGACACACATCCACATTTAAGGAGGGCAGAGTATCTGTATAAATTTTTAATTATTCTGCACATTTGCCTATCCTTCCCCACTTGTTTGTTGATCAATCATTTACATCAGTGTGTGCTCATGGGTACTCAAATTATACTGTGGCTTATAATCCAAAACTACTTTTTTTTTGCTCAAATTGTGCCACTTTGGCCATTGGAAATTCTTTCACATCGCTCCAGAGTACCTTTACATAGCCCATCATTTTGACTTTGTTTGTTCTGTTTGTTAGTTTTTGAACTATTTATTTCTGACGCCATAAGATACTCTGGACTCATCTTTTTTTTTCCCCCAGTGTAGTGGGCATGGAGCCCAACATGGGGCTTTAACTCAGGACCCTGAGATCAAGACCTGAGCTGAGATCAAGACGCAGACACTTAACTGACGGAGCCACCCAGGCTGGACTCATCTTGTATATTTCCTGTGAGCCCGAGAATGAGCTGTTTCTCAACTGCAGAATCCTGTTAGAAAGCCAGATCTGGGGGCGCCTGGGTGGCTCCGTCGTTAAGCATCTGCCTTCGGCTCAGGTCATGATCCTAGGGTCCTGGGATCGAGCCCCGCACCAGGCTCCCTGCTCCATGGGAAGCCTGCTTCTCCCTCTCCTACTCTCCCTGCTTGTGTTCCCTCTCTCAATGTGTCTGTCAAATAAATAAATTCTTTAAAAAAAAAAAAAAAAAGCCAGATCTGGACGCTAGGTGTGCTGGTTGTTACTGAAGTATAATTGCTTCTAGGCCATCTCATCTGATAGGAAACATATGTGTATTTTAACCTGTGTAGGTACCCCTATTAATCTATGTCTATTAGCATATATAGATCTATATTAGGATAATACGTTTATATTGTTTCTAGCTGTTTGTCCTTGCCTGATAGCCACCTCCTACTCCAACAGTGAGATACCTACATCCCACCACCTGTCATTCATTTATTTAGTTATTCAACTCTACCACACATGTATAATGGTTTCAGAACTGTTAACCCACACCCCCCATGAGAAACAGCGTTACCAACTCCTCTTGTATTGAGTATTTTCATTTTCAATGTTACTCAAGTCAATATCTTTTGGTTCCACCCCTTCAGTGAGGTTGTTTTATGCGTTTGTAATATGATTAGGTAATGTCACATTCCACATTCCATCGTGGGATACATTTAAGTTCACTCTTTTGTCCTCTAAAGTTCAGTGGGGTTTCACAAACACATGGTGTCATGTATTCACCGCTACAGTAGCATACAGAATAATTTTACTGCCCTAAAAAAATCCGCTTCACTTACTCAGCCCTCCTCCACCCCAGAACTCTAGCAACAACTGATCTGCTTACCATCTCTACATATTTGCCTTTCCAGAGTGTCATATAAATGGAATTATATAGTAGGTAGTCTTAGAATGGCTTCTCTCACTCAGTAATATGTAACTGATTTATCCATGTTTTCATGTGGCTTGATAACTCACTCCTTTTTATTGCTAAAGAATGGTCCAGGGGTGCCTGGGTGGCTCATTCGGTTAAGCACCTGACTTTAGGTTTCAGCTCAGGTCATGATCTCAGGGTCATGAGATCGAGCCCTCACACTTGAGCTCTAAAGCTCAGCTCAGGATCTACCTGAGATTTTCTCTCTCCCTCAACCTCTGCCCCTCCCCCCAACTGAGCATGCACACTTTCTAAAATAAATAAATCTTTAAAAAAAAAGTATTCCAATGTATGGATGTATCATAATTTGTTAATTTATTCGACAGTGGGCTGCTTAGTTTTCAGCAATTAAGAAAAAGCTGTTAGATGGGTCAGTTGGTTGAGCATGTGACTCTTGATCTCAGCTCAGGTCTTAATCCCAGGGTTGTGAGTTTAAGCCCCATGTTGGGCACCATGGTGTGCGTGGAACCTACTTAAAAAAGAAAAAAAAAGCTGCTAGAAATATTCACCTGCAGGGCTTTTTTGTGCAAATATAAATTTTCAAAGCAGTTGGGTGAATCCCTTTAAGTGTGACTGCTGGCTCATATGGTAAGACATCTAACTTTGTAAGGAACTGCCAAACAATCTTCCAAAGTGGCTGTACCCTTTTGCGTTCCCATCAGGGATATAATATTGTTGATTATATCAACAGGCTAAAAAATAACAACAATCCACAATAACCCAGTGGGTTATACTGACTTATTTGCAAATGTTGAACCACTCTTGCATGTCTAGAATAAATTCCACTTGGTTGTTGTATATAATTTTTATATACTGTTGGATTCGTTAATATTTTGTGGAGGATTTTCCCATCTATGTTCATGACAGGGCTTGGTCTATAGTGTTTTTCTTGTAATGTCTTTAACTGGTTTTGGTGTTAGATATAATAGAAAGTTAGGAAGTGTTCCTTCTGCTTCTATTTTCTATAGATTGCGGGGAACTGGTATATATTTATATATAACTGCTTATTAAGGCAGAATTCACTAATGAATCTAGTTAGTGGGCTTGGTGCTTTTTCAGAAAGTTATTAATTAGGAAGAGCAAGGAGGTTCATTAAGGATGACAGCAGAATAAGCAAGGGAGGTAGTAATAGATTACATGGGGTAGAGGTCATATGGGGTCTCATAGGCCATTTTAAGAACTTTGGGCTTTGCCTTGCCTGAAATGGGGAGCTACTCAAAAGGTTTTAAGCTGATGGCTAGTTTAGTGATTGAAAAATAATTTTCCCTCTACCATTCTGAGTTCTCAGTTGAAATCCCCATTAAAAAAAGACAGTAACAAGAGAAAAACAAACGGAAATTTATTAACATGTATACCTCATGAGTACACAGAAAATACCTAGAGAAAAATTAACAAACCAAAAGAGTAACAGGATTTAATTTAACAGGGAAAGGGGACAGAAGATGTAGTCGTTTTAGGGGAGGGTAAATGATTTTTAGTAAAGATGAATGGGGCCCTCAACAGAACAGATGGGAGGTATGACGGACGTGGGAAACGAAGGTAAAAAAATTAAATTTCCTTACTGCCTATAGCCCAGTAACAAGTCCCTGAAAACAGGCACTGACTCTCCTCTGGGATCTCAGCTGCCTTGACGTTGACACTTTGCTAAAGTGGTTCTTAGCTTCACAGTATCCTGATGCCTCAGGATCCTGTTCAACCTACTTTAACATGTAAAAATTCTTTTGGAAACTTCCTTCATCTCCATCCCCCAAGATAAACGTTAGCAATCCATACCCCAAGGATATGACCCAATGATACACATCTGAAGGATCTCAGGACTGAGTTCTTACTAAACAGTAGTAAGTGCCCTTTCCTAACAATAGCCCCCTCGGGATCCTGGAAATCTTGCTTCCAAAATACCTCGGAGGCTTGTGCCGTCCCCAACCCCCTCCCAACTTGATAGCATATAATCAGTCACCCATCACCACCCTAGGGCAGCGGTTTCTGCCCTTGGGCCCTGTCCCTCCCACCCCCGTGCTTTTTTCCACTGAAGATGTCTCAAGATGTTTTTGCCGGCTGTGGGCTCCAAACTCCATTTCTACATCATGATCATTTGTGACAAGTTTTTCAGAGCGCGGTGTCAACTTCTTTCCTATGATATGAGCCAGACTTCCCTAGTTGATGAAACTCTTGGAGAGGGTATTTAGGACAACTGAGTTTATTCTGGAGGATCTGTCTTTAAGCAGGTAAGGGAAATTCATTGAAAGCCTCTTTCCACATTCGCTGTTTTTCGAGTGCCTACAGCTCAAAATAATCAAACTACCAAAGGCGCATATTTTGAGGAGGTGTGTTCTGCTACCCTTCAGCAGCATGACAGATACATCCTCTGGCTGCTCTGTTAAGAACAGACTGGGGAACCCAGGGAGAAGCAGAGGGAACTCCTCAGAGGTTTACCGCCCTAACCAAGAGTATACCAGCTCATCTTTAGGAGAAAGGATGCAATGCCATACTCACAAGCAGGCTGTTAAACAGTAATGAAAATTAATTTTAACTCAACATAGATAAACCGTAGTAACATATTAAGTGAAAAAACCACAGGATTACCTATGGCATGATGACTTTTAGATGAAAAACAAGAAAACTAAACCATACATTGTTTGACCTTGCATACTTATCTAATAGAATGACTCTTTCAAAAAGAGAAGAAACACAGATTATAGGGGTTACCTCTGTTGAACAGAAAACCACATGCCCAAGGCGGAGGTACTTGCCCCCAGAAGAGCAAACCAGGACGAAATTACAGTTGCAAACTCTTCAGGAGTGAAGTTTAAAGCAATAATCAAGAGATTTTCTCGGGGCGTCTGGGTGGCTCAGTGGGTTGCAGCCTCTGCCTTCGGCTCAGGTCATGATCTCAGGGTCCTGGGATTGAGCCCCGCATCAGGCTCTCTGCTCAGCAGGGAACCTGCTTCCCCTTCTCCCTCTGCCTGCCTCCGCCTACTTGTGATCTCTCTCTGTGTCAAATAAATAAATAAATAAATCTTTAAAAAAAAAAAGAGATTTTCTCGTCAGCGCTAATAAGGTCGCAGGGGCCGTCTTCATCCCTTCCCCCCACCCCCAGGATGAGGCAATGTGCACCCTAAGACCCCTGCTCACACACCACCCCCCAAGGGAAGGCCACCTTGCCTTGAGACGATGCTCTTCCCTCGGCGACTAACTTCCTCGCCCCACTCTCCGTCCTAAGAAACACTGGGTTTTGCACGGCTCGGCCCTCCTACTCACTACGGCGTCGTAAAGATGCCGAGACCCTGAAGCTGACTCAGTCGCACTCAGTGGTTTGACCCCGCACACGAGCGGAGGGACCGAGGTCAGGAGGGGCGGTGAACCTAAGCTACCGTCAACATCCCAGGCCTCACACCGTGGCCCGCGGACTCGAGAAAAGTCCACGCTTCGGGCCACGCACGGGCCGTCGTGAGCCCGGGTTATAAGCAGCCCCGTTTGCACACCCGCGTTCGTGGAAGCCCGGGGAGGTCTGAGCGCGCGTGCCCTTCCGCTCCGCAGCCCCCTCCAGACCCCAGTGCGGGCGAGGCCGCGTTTCCCGCTGCACACGGTGCGTGGCCCCCAGCCTGGAGCCGCGAGAACCGCGGGAGCGCGGAAGCTGCCCGATAATCGGGAGTCGGCGCGCGGGGGAGCCGCCAAGACTTCTGGGAGTCGCAGTCCAGCGCCAGGCCGCCTTCTGCGCAGGCTCGGAGCCCACGAGGACGGAAGCTTTAAGAGAGGGTGCAGCGCCGTGCCCCCAGCGGAAGTGTCCGATCGGAACCACCCTGTAGGAGAGGTGAGTCCGGGTTTGGGGACCCACGGGTCCGACCTTTTGTCCCCTCCAAGCACCCAGTCCCTACGACTCGGGATTGCAGCAGCCCCGCGGCGTCCCGGAGCCGCGGCCGCGGAGGAATCCCGAGGAAACGTGGGGCTGAGGCTCGGCGTGCGGAGTACGCTGCGCCTGCCTACTTCCAGAGGGCGGCGGTTTCCATGGTTACCCGCGCCGCCGTGACGTCACCGCCGCGGGCGGGGCGCCGGGCTGGGGCGTCCAGCCGGGGTGCGGGGTCCCCGACGGGGATGCGAGCCCGGCGGTGGCGTCGGGAGGGCGGCTTCCAGCCGCGAGCAGCTGCCCGGGAGCCCGTCCCGACGCCCGCCTCTCGCAGGGAAAGCGGGCGGCCGCGGCCCGCGGTGCTGCGCGCTCACGTCACGGGGCACGTGCGTCGTCCCCCGGGTGCCCGGGACGCGGTGGGGGCGGGGGCGGGGGCCTCTCGGGCTCGCCTCCCGAGCGGCGACTCGACAGCGCGGGAAGCGGGAGTGCGTGGCCCTTGTGCTCGTGCAGCGACGGTCACTGCGGACGGGAGACAGCCGGAGTTAAACGTAACCGGCGCCGCTCCGCGTTGGGGTCCGGGGGTCGGTTAGGAAGTCCGCAGGGTGCTCGCGCCCAGCGCCAGGCCCTGCGAGCGTCTCGCCCCGGTCGGCTGTCATTCCCGGTCCTCCGCTCTCCCGGCCGCCTGTCGGCCCCGTCGTGCGCGCCCCGGTTTAAGGCCCTGCGCCGCCGGGAAGTGCTCTGCCTCTGCCCTAAACCGCTGGGGAATCCGACGCCGCCACCGTGCCGCTTATGTCGTGCTTCCCTTACGGCACTTAGCAGCGTCCAGTGTGCGTGACGTGAAACATTTAGTTATTTAAGTGTTTTGAATCCACGTGGGTTTTATGTCCTTGTTCCCCCCAACAGTTTTTGGAAACTCAGGCACCACTATGCCCATACTCACCCAGACGGCTTCCCAAGAATCCGTTTCTAACAAAGTTTGCACATGAGTAATTAGCTAATTAATCAGCTGGGAACTCGGACTTTTCTTGGAAACCATTGCTGTACACCTTCTAGCCCAGAGCTTGGCTTGTGTTCAGATCCTTAATAAAGTGCACGTCAGCGCAGCCGTCGGCAGTCAGCTGGCGAAATGTGTAGCATCAGGCCCTGCAAGATTGGTATGTGCGTTCTGCTCTTGCACTCTAGGCTTCACGTCCAAATTCCTGTTTTCCGGTTTTTCAGTGCAGAAACCAGACATTCCCATGTGCTAAGACTGGAGGAACTGGTATTTAATAACAAGACTCACAGTCGACAGATAAGTCATGGTGCTGGTTTATTTAACTTTCTTGGTGAGATGATAGGACTTAATGTCCAAGATATGAACCGAGCCACGAAACTAGGAACATAGAGAAGGAACTGTTGGGATGACAGGAAACCTCTTTGAGACCTTTGGGGAAGAAACAAGTTAACACTGATTGAAACTTAGACAGGCTCTCAAGAAAATGTGCCCTGGGGCACCCAGCTGGCTCAGGTGGTGGAAGATGTGATTCTTGATCTTAGGGTTGTGAGTTCCAGCCCCACACTGGGTGCAGAGATTACTCAAAATAAAATCTTTTAGGGGCACCTGGGTGACTCAGATGGTTAAGCATCTGACTTCAGCTCAGGTCATGATCCCAGGGTCCTGGGATCAAGCCTGCTTCTCCCTCTCCTGTTCCCCCTGCTTGTGCTCTCTTGCTCCATCAAATAAAATCTTTTTTTTTTTTAATCTTTTAAGGGGGCACCTGGGTGGCTCAGTCGTTGAGCGTCTGCCTTCGGCTCAGGTCATGATCCCAGAGTCCTGGGATCGAGCCCCATATCGGGCTCCTTGCTCGGCGGGAAGCCTGCTTCTCCCACTACCACTCCCTCTGCTTGTGTTTCCTCTCTCGCTGTATTTCTCTCTGTCAAATAAATAAAATCTTTAAAAAAAAAAAAAAAAGTAAAAATCTTTTAAGAAAAAAGTTACCTTTATTACTTGAGAGATTTATAAGTAATCCTAGTTCCAGATTTTGAATTAATAATTACCATTCCAGGCACCTGGGTAGCTCAGTGGGTTAAAGCCTCTGCCTTCGGCTCAGGTCATGATCTCGGGGTCCTG
>JAQQSY010003021.1:0-13274 GCA_028646535.1 Procyon lotor
TGCTCAGCAGGGAGTCTGCTTCTCTCTCTCTCTAAGCTTCTGCTCACTCTTTCTCTTAAAGAAGTACGATCTTTAAAAAAATAAAATAAAATAAAATCGACAAATCTCTAGCAAGATAGAGCAAGGATAAGAAAAAAAGGAGAGAAGACAAATAACTAATATCATAAAAATAAGACAGTACTGCATTTGAATAACTTTATGTCAATATATTTGAAAATGTAGATGAATAGAAAAATTACTAGAAAATATAACTCACCAAAGATGACCCCCCAAAATTTACAAATTCTCAGGATGCCTGGGTGGCTCAGCTGCTTAAGCTGCTGCCTTTGGCTCAGGTCATGATCTCAGGGTCCTGGGATTGAGCCCCACATCAGCCTCCTTGCTTGGCGAGGAGCCTGCTTCTCCTTCTGCCTACCGCTCCCCCTGCTTGTGCTTACTCTCTCTCTGATTTAAAACTAAACAATAAATAAAATACTTTTTAAAATTTACAAATTCTCAATAGCATTATAACCTTCAAAAAAAGTGAAATCTTTAGTCAAAAATCTTCACTCAAAACTCCAGGCTTGTATGGCTTTGCTGACAAGTTGTACTAAATGTTAAAGAATCAAATAGTTTCAATCTTATGTAAACTTTTTCAGGCATTTAAAAAAAATAGGAAATATTCCCCAACTCAGGAGTCTAGCATGACCTTGATACCAAAAGCCTGACTGAGACAGAACAAGAGAGAAAAATCACAGGTTGGCCTCACTCATGAAACTAGGGAACAAAAATCCTAAACAAAATATTAGCAGCTGGAATGCAGCATTATGTTTAAAAACAAAATGCCCAATTAACTCATGAAAATGTGTTCACAAGTTAGTAATTATTAATAACTGTAGAAATTTAAGTTAAGCAATGGAATACCATTACCACATATACCAGATTGGCTAAACGGAAACAGTCTGATGATGGCACACATTGGTGGGAACACGGAGCAGGAAGAGCTACCATTCAGCACTGGTGGAAATATTGACATGGCCACTCAGGAGAAAACAGTTGGGCACTGTCTCCTAAAGCTTAAGTTATACATACTCTATAACCCAGTAATTCCACTCCTTGGTAGATCCCCTAGAGCAGGGGTCCTTAAAGTGTGGTCCTTGGTCCAATGGTATCAGCAATGTCTTAGAAATGCCACGTTCCTGAGCTCTACTCCAAACTTAATGGATCAGCAACTCTAGGGGTAGGGCCCAGCAGTCTGTGTTTTTACAAACTCTCTAGATGATTCTGATGTATGTTAGAGCTAAAGAGCCATAGAGAAATAGGAATATATATCCACCAAGACACATGGACATGGACTTTTTTAACAGCATTGTTTATAACAGCCAAACATGGAAAACAAGCCAAATGTCCATCAATATCACAATGGATAAACGAGTTATGCAATGACTGATGAATCATTGAACACTACATCTGAAACTAATGATGTACTATATGTTGGCTAATTGAGTTTAAATTGAAAAAAAGAAAAAAAAGTTATGCAATGGTTGTACAATGCAATGAAATAATAAAAATGAATCCCAGCAGAACAAAATAGCGTGGATGACTCAAACATAATGGTGAGTAAATACTCAAGACACAAAGAATACCTTTTTATACACACATAGAAGAAAGTGGGGGTCCCTGGGTCAGGTTGCTTAAGCATCTGCCTTTGGCTCAGGTCACGATCCTGGGGTCCTGGGACTGAGCCCCATGTCTGGCTCCCTGCTCAGTGGAGAGCCTGCTTCTCCCTCTCCCTCTGCCCCTCCACCTGCTCTTGCCCTCCTCCTCTCTCTTTCACTCTCTCTCAAATAAATAAAAAAATCCTTTTTAAAAACTGCTTGTCTGGGCGCCTAGGTGGCTCAGTGGGTTAAAGCCTCTTCCTTCGGCTCAGGTCATGATCTCAGGGTCCTGGGATGGAGCCCGGGCAGGGAGCCTGCTTCCCCCTGCCTCTCTGCCTACATGTGATCTCTCTCTGTTAAATATATAAAATCTTAAAAAAAAAAAAACCACAAAACTGCTTGTCAAATTGTACATACGTGTTCTAAGAACCAAAACTGTACCTTCAGCCCTAACCTTAGAACTCCAGGCTGGCAATATATTAGCAACCTGCCACATAATATGAGCTCAGCCTACCAAATATCATTCTTTATAATTATAATCCTTATAATGACTGCAAAGTCTTTCATAATATGGACATATCATATGTTATTTAACCACTTCCTTGATGATGGGCTTTCTGAGAATATTACTTTGGCCACCCCAATAGACTGAAAGTTCTATAAGGTGAGAAACCATAATTCTTTTTCAAAAACAGTGCCTGCTATTCAATAGTTATTTGATTTTTCTAATTAATGTTCCTACAAGAAAAAAAAATACCCTGGTCAGTTTTATTTATCTTTATTATATTATCTTTATAAGTTGATTCCTTGTAAATTTTGTTTACAGTGAATTAACCATAGAGAATCCAGTTAACTCTGGGTGTCATGACATAATCTTCTAAAAAATGAGACCATGGATTTTGGAGTTGAGTGATCCTCTAAGATCATTTAATTTCCCTATGTGACGTCTCTTTTCTGTTTCAATGCTATAGCAACTAAGAAATGTGTCAAAGTTTGGAGTTAGGAAACCATATATATATATCGCATTTTCTGAGAGTATCTAGAGATCCTAGCTTTCCTAAATGTACTTGCTTCTGTATTCTAATCTGTGATTGGGAACGTATGACAGCATACCTGGACCTCTAGGGAGTGACTGGTTCCAGAGAAGATGCTTATAGGACAAGACAGGCCATTTGGAAGGCCTGCTCCTTTGAAATCTTGCCTCCATACTCTCTACGCCAAGTTGTCCAGCCCAATCCTAGTAGAGTGGCAAAGAAGGTCCTCCCTGAGCATCGGCCGCCAGGGCAGAGCCCATGAGCAGCTGCAGGAAGGGGCAGCTGATGGACACGTTTCAGAGAAGAGACCCAAGCAGCACAAGCACAATGGCTGCGCCCTGTCAGGTTTACCTTGGAATGTCCATTGTGATGTCATATGGAGTCACAACCTTGAGGGAGAACATTGTTTGGCTGAGAGGGGCATGGGGTTGAGTAATGGCACCGATTTGGGGGCTGGCCATCCCGCCTCCATCATATGTCAGCCTTCTGCTATTATTTGGCTTCCTTGTTTGGGGGCTTTGGCTGCTCTTATCTGGGAAACAGAGCAGGGAGCAGGTGGCAGCCAAGACAGACTCAGAGGTATGTGATGCAACCCTCCCTGGAAGTCCACTGCTCCCTGTCCCTGCCTCTGAAGCCGTGGAAGCTCCTACATCTTGGGCCAGGGGAGGAACTGGGTGGTGGAAGAGGGGAGTTGAGATAGTGCCTGTGGATGTCTTCCTATAAGTCATTCTCAATCCTGTTCCTTTCGGTTTATTTCAACAAACCTTGAGCACCTATTATATATGGTGGCGCACTAGACATTGAGGAAGAATAAAATCCCAACCCCACCTCCTAGGAGCTCCAGGAGAACCTGGGGAAACAGATGGATATATACAGAAGGAAAAATGATAAGAGTTAATAGAAGTATAAATACTGCTGAAGAGGTTGGAGGTAAAGAGTCTTTTGAAGCAGGGGCATCTAGAAAATGTCTCTGGGGGAGCTCAGGTTTGAATTGTGCTTCAGAAGAAGGGAAGGGCTTTGAAGGTGGATCGGGTGGATGGAAGAGAGTAGGGAAGACTTTCCCGATGGAAGGAATGGATTGGGCAAAGCACCGGAAACTGAAGAGTGTTGGATGTGTTTCAAGAGAGGACACCTATGTGGTTGGAATGTAGAAGTACAGGGAGCTCAGTGAGAGAAAAATCTGGAAAAGTGACAGAGGTGACATTGTAGAGGGCTTAAAATTCCAGGCTGAAGAGTTTGTATATATATTCATTTTATATATAATTGAAAGATGTCAAGGGGCACCTGGGTGGTTAAGTCAGTCTGTGCCTCTTGACTTAGGCTCTGGTCATGATCTCAGGGTTGTGAGATCAAGCCCTGCGTCAGGCCCCACGCTCAGCAGGGAGTTGGGCTCTCTCCTTCCCCCTCCCCCTGCTCTCTCCTGCTCTCTCTCTCTCAAATAAATAAATCTTAAAAAAAGAAAAGAAAGATGTCAAAGGTCTTAAAGCCAGGTAAAAATGTGCTCAGATCTGTGTTTTAGAACAATGCTTCTCAAATTGTTACACTGATATGAATCAATCAGCTGGAGGTCTCGTTAAAAGACATATTCTGATTCAGTGTGTGTGGGGTAGGGATTGAGATTCCTCCTTTCTAACAAGCTCCCAGGTGATGCTACTGTTGTTGGACCAAGGACTACGTTATTTTTTGTTGTTAGTTTTTTTTTTTTTTAGATTTTATTTATTGATTTGACACACAGAGAGAGAGAGAGAGTGCCCAAGCAGGGGGAGCAGCAGAGGGAAAGGGAGAAACAGACTCCTCACTGAGCAAGGACCCTGATGCGAGACTGGACCCTCGGACCCTGAGGTCATGACTTGAGCTGATGGCACATGCTTAACTGGCTGAGCCACCTAGGTGCTTTTGTCACATTTTTTTAAAGAAAGGAAATTTTTATGTTATTGTATTATTTGAAAATTTTAATTCCAGTATGGTTAATATACAGTGTTATATTAGTTTCAGGTGTCCATATATTCAACAATTCTATACATCACTTAGTGCTTGTCGAGATACATGTACTCTTAATCCCCTTCACCTATTTCACCCATCCCCCACGACCCCCCTCCAGTAACCATGTTTGTTTTCTGTCGTTAAGAGTCTGTCTTTTGGTTTGTCTCTTTATTGTTCCTTTGTTCATTTGTTTTGTTTCTTAAATTCCACATATGAGTGAAATCATATGGAATTTGTCTTTCTCTGACTGGCTTATTTCACCTAGCATTATACTCTCTACATCCATCCATGTTGTTGCAAATGACAAGATTTCATTCATTTTTATGGCTGAATAACATTCCATTGTATATATATACACACCACATCTTCTTTATTTATTCATCTATCGATGGACACTTGGACTGCTTCTATAATTTGTCTATCGTAAATAATGCTACTACAAGGACACCTGGGTGGCTTAGTTGGTTAAGTGTCTGCTTTTGGCTCAGGTCATGAATCCGGGGTTGTGGATCAAGCCCCTGGGCTTGGGCTCCCTGCTCAGGGGGAGCCTGCTTCTCTCTCTCCCTCTGCCCCTCCTCCCCACTCATGCATGCTCTCTCTCTCAAATGAATAAATGAAATCTTTAAAAAAAATAATGCTGCTATACACATAGTGTCACATATATCCTTCCGAATTAGTGTTTTCACAGTTTTTGGATAAATACCCAATAATGCAATTACTGGATATATAATTCTATTTTAAAATTTTTAAAAGATTTTACTTATTTATTTTAGAGAGAGAGAGCATGTGTGGGGGAGGAGCAGATGGAGAGGGAGAGAATCTCAAGCAGACTCGGCCCTGAGCACGGAGCCCAGCGTGGGGTTTAATCTCATGACCCTGAGATCATGACCTGAGCTGAAATCAAGAGTTGGATACTTAACTGACTGAGCCACCCAGGCGCCTCTCTTCTGCCCATTTTAATTGAATTATTTGGTTTTGCAGGTGTTGAGTTGTGTAAGTTCTCTCTATATTTTAGATACTAACCCTTTATCAGATAAGTCATTTGCAAATATCTTCTCCCATTCAGTAGGTTGTTGTTTAGTTTTGTTGGTTGCTTTCTTTGCTGTACAGAAACTTTTTGTTTTGATGTAGTCCCAATAGTTTATTTTTGCTTTTCTTTCCATTGCCTCAGGAGACCTATCTAGAAAAATGTTGCTGTGGCCAATGTCAGAGAACTTACTGCCTGTGCTCTCTTCTAGGATTCTTATGGTTTCAGGTCTCACATACAAGTCCTTTACCCATTTTGAGTTTACTTTTGTGTATGTTGTAAGAAAATGGTCCGATCTCATTCTTTTGCATGTAGCTATTCAGTTTTCTCAACACCATTTGTTGAAGAGACTGTCTTTTTTCTCATTGCATATTCTCTCCTCCTTTGCCAAAGATTAATTGACCATATAATCGTGGGTTTATTTTTGAACTTTCTATTCTGTTCCATTGATCTATGTGTGTATTTTTGTGCCAGTACAATACTATTTTGATTACTATAGCTTTGTAGTAGTAAACCTTGAAATCTGGAATTGTGAACAAAGGCCTGGCTACCCTTTTTGGGGAGGGGAAACATGTTTTTTCCCAGAAGGATATATAGTGTAAATTCCTCCATATCACCTTGCTACATAATTAATAAAATTTCTTAGTACATATATATGTAAAAAAAGCTTTTTTGTCAGATATACTCTTCATTCAGGCATGATTATAAACAGCAAAATGCACAGATCCTAAGTGTACAGTTTGATGAGTTTTGATAAATTTATACATCCATTAACTAGCACTCCCAATCAAGCTTATAATATTGCCATAATCCTAGAGAGTTCCTTGATGGTCTTTTCCAGTCTGTTCTTCTCCCACTCAGAGGCAGTCTCTATAATGATGTCTACAGTCATGGATTAATTTTGCCTCTTCTTGAATCTTATAAAAATAGAATTATACATCCATCGGGAGATGAATGGTTAAAGACAATGTGGTATATATATATATATATACACACACACAATGGAATATTATTCAACCATAAAAATGATTGAAATCTTGCCATTTGCAACAGCACAGGTGGATCTGGAGAGTATAATGCTAAGCAAAATAAGCCAGTCAGAGAAAGACAAATTCCAGATGATTTCACTCATATGTGCGATTTAAGAAACAAAACAAATGAACAAAAGAAAAAAGTGAGAAAGACAAACCAAAAGACAGACTCTTAATTATAGAAAACAAACAGATGGTTACCAGAGGGGAGGTGGGTGGGAGAATGAATGAAATAGGTGAAGGAGATTAAGAGTATACAATCTTTTTTTTTTTTTTTTAAAGCAATCTTTATATCCAACACAGGGCTCAAACTTACAACCCCAAGTTCAAGAGTTGCACATTCTACCAACTGAGCCAGCCAGGCACCCTAAGAGTATCTTGATGAGCTCTGAGTAATATACGGAACTGTTGAGTCCCTATATTGTACACCGGAAACTAAATATAACACGGTGTGTTAACTTCGCAGGAGTTAAAATTTTAAAAATTAAAAAAAATTTCATTCTTGCGTATTGTGTTTCAAAAAGTCAGTCATTTTTTATAATTAAAAATGTATGTACCTGTATGACAAGATGAAGTTTCAAGATGTTAATTGTAAACGATACATTGGTGATGTGGAACTGTATTTCCATTGGAAAGATGCCTGGCCATATGCTTTATATGTTTAAATTTAGTAGATATTACCAAACAGTTCTCTGAAGTAATTATAACAATTTATACTTCCATTAGTAGAGTATGAGAGTTCTAGTTTCTCCACGTTTTTGTTAACACTTGACATTGACCATCTTTTTAATTTTAGCCACTTTGGTATTGTGTTTGGCATTGCGTTGTGGTTTTTAATGTGCATTTCCATGATTACTAATGATATTGAGAAACTTATGTTTATTGGTCACTTGAAAAATCCCCTTTTGTGACCTTCCTGCTCAATTTTTTGGCCCATTTTTAATGGTTGGGTTGTCAGTCTTTTATTTACTAATTTGTAGGAACTCTAAATATTATAGTCATGAGTTGTTTGTCAGATATAGGTATTAAAAATAAACCTTCCTACTGTGGCTTTTCTTTTCACTTGTAGTGGTGTGCTAATGAACAGAAGTTCTTAATTTTAATGAAATCCAGTGTATCAGTTTTTGCTTTTATGGTCAGGGCTTTTTTGACTTTTTTGTTGTTTCTAATGTAAGAACTCTTTGCCTGCCCCCAGGCTATGATAATAGTCTTCTATGTTTCTTCTAGAAGCCTTTTTTTTTTCCTTTTACAGTAAGGCCTATGATCCATCTCAAATTAATTTTTGTGTATGGTATAAGGTAGGGATCAAAGTTCTTTTTTCCCTCCATAGAATTATCTAATCCCTCCAGGACTGGGGTGAGATGAGTGAGGCATTCACCTTGGGCACAAAATTTAAGGGGCACCAAAAAACTTAGTAATCAAGGTACTATTTAATACAATATTATTTAAAAAATCAAAATTAATGTGGAAAATTTATGATGAACAAAATATCAAAATTTTAAATCTGACCCTACACTTACATGACTGCCTCACCATCACACTCTAAATTCCAGTCCCTTCTCCTAGCATCATTTATTGAAAAGACCATCATTTTTTCTCTTTGAATTGAATTGATGCCCCTGTCATAAATCATATGAATGTACACATGTGTGGGTCAATTTCAGAGCTCTTCCTTTTGTTACATTGGTCTGTTTGTCTATCTTTGTACTTCCCTGTCTGTATCAATGTGACTTTGTAGTAAGTCTTGAAATTTGGTTGTATCTTACAACTTTGATCTTCTTCAAAATTGTCTTAGCTGTTCTAGGTCATTGGCATTTTTTTTTTTTTAAGATTTATTTTATTTATTTTAGAGAGAGAGTGCATACCCACGTGAGAGCTGGGGGACGGGCAGAGGGAGAGGGAGAGAGAGAATCTAAAGCAGACTTCCTGCTAAGTGCAGAGCCCAATGCAGGATCACAACCCAAGTCAAAATCAAGAGTTGGACATCAACCGACAGAGTCACCCAGGCATCCTAGGTCATTGGCATTTCTGTATAAATTTTTGAATCATCCTGTTAATTCTCACACAAAAATATGTGGGATTTTGATTGGAATTGCATTGAATTTATATGTCAGTTTAAGGATAATTAAAATACTAAAAATAATGAGTCTTCTGATCCATGAATGTGTTTGTCTTTCCATTTATTTAGGCCTTTTTAAAATTTCTTTTAATAATATTTAGCTTTCATTAAAGAGGGACTTTTGAAGCTATAGTAAATTTTTTTTCATTTTATTTTTATTTTTTTAAAAAATATTTTATTTATTTGTCAGCGAGAGAGAGAGGACACAAGCAGGCAGAGGGCAGAGGGTGAAGCAGGCTTCTCGCCGAGCAAGGAACCCAATGTGGGACTCGATCCCAGAACCCCAGGATCATGACCTGAGCTAAAGGCAGCTGCTTAACCAACTGAGCCACCCAGGCATCTCTTTTTTTTTTTCATTTTAAGGAAATTTTTAAACAAAGCAAAAGCACATAGAAATACATAATGAATCTCCATGATTCCATCACCCAGCTTCAACTCTGACATGTTTTGAGGCAAATGTCGGGTAATATAATTTCATTCATAATTAAATATGTGTTTCTAAAAGGACTCTTTAAAGAGTCCTTTAAAGAGGATTCTTTACTTAAGAGTCTTTACTCTTTACTTAAAGAGTAAGGACTCTTTAAAGAGAAAATACTTAATCACAGTATCATTATTATGCCTAAAAATTTAACATAATCTTTGAATACGATCAAATATCCATCAGTATTCAAATACCAATTGTATCATAAAAGATATAAATTATTTTTTACAGTCTGTTTGACTCAAGATCTAAATAAGGTTCACATATTGAGACTGGTTGGTGTGTTTAATTTCCTTGTAATTTGTAGATTCCCTACCTCCATTTCTTTCTTTTATTCTTTCCATCTGTATGTGAACGAAATGGATCGGGTTGCCTGGGTGGCTCAGTCGGTTAGGCATCTGCCTTCTGCTCAGGTCATGATCCCAGGGTCCTGGGTTTGAGTCCCACATTGGGCTCCTTGCTCAGTGGAGAGCCTGCTTCTCCCTCTGCCTGCTGCTCGCCCTACTTGTGTGCGCTCTCTCTCTCCCTGATAAATAAATAAAATCTTAAAAAAAAATACATCATTTGTCCTCTAGAGTTTTGCAGGAAAGATTTTACTGATTAAATACCCATGTTGTTATTTAATATGTTCCATTGTCTTCTCTATTTCCTTAAATGGGGAAGTTGGGTCCAAGATTTATCAGAATTACTTCCTTGGCGGGAGGAGAGACTGTTTCAAAGGTCATGATGATCAGGAGGGACACAATGTCTGATATTTTAAATGCCATTTTCTAGGGGCACCTGCCTGGCTCAATCAGTAGAGCATGTGACTCTTGATCTTGGGATTGTAAGTTTGAGCCCCATGTTGAGTGTAGAGATTACTTAAAAATAAAATCTTAAAAAAAAAAATAAATGT
Source organism: Procyon lotor (assembly GCA_028646535.1). Lineage (NCBI taxonomy): Eukaryota > Metazoa > Chordata > Mammalia > Carnivora > Procyonidae > Procyon > Procyon lotor. The sequence goes on from JAQQSY010003021.1 coordinate 10,208, forward strand.
CATTTTCTAAGTTATATCAATACTTCAAAATAAAACAGACCTTTGTAAAGAAAAAGAGATTTTTCTACATTGACCTTTTATCTAAAAATCTTGCTAAATTTGCTTATCAATCATGAAAGTTTATCTGTAGATGCTTTTCCAAATGTATTCCAAATATTGTGATTTTCTACACAATCATATTGTCTGCATATGATAGCTTTATTTCTTCCTTTTTTTTTTTTTTTAAAGATTTTATTTATTTGACAGAGAGAAACACAGCCAAAGAGGGAACACAAGCAGAGGGAATGGTAGCGGGAGAAGCAGGCTCCCTGCTGAGCAGAGAGCCCGATGCGGGGCCGATGCGGGGCCGATGCGGGGCCCATGCGGGGCCCATGCGGGGCCCATGCGGGGCCCGATCCCAAGACCCTGGGATCAGACCTGGGCCGAAGGCAGACACTTAAGGACTGAGCCACCCAGGCGCCCCTATTTCTTCCTTTCTAATCCTATGACTTCTATTTCTTTTCCTTGCTCTATTGCATGGACTAGGATTCCCAATACAATGTTCAATAGATAGTGGAGGATTTTTATCTTTTTTTTTTTAAAGATTTTATTTATTTATTTGACAGAGAGAGCTCACAAGTAGGCAGAGAGGCAGGCAGAGAGAGAGGAGGAAGCAGGCTTCCCGCTGAGCAGAGAGCCTGATGCGGGGCTTGATTCCAGGACCCTGAGATCATGACCTGAGCCGAAGGCAGAGGCTTTAACCCTCTGAGCCACCCAGGCGCCCCTTTATCTTCTTTTTTTATGTAGAGGAAAGTTTTCTTTAATTCACCATTTATGTGTAATGTTTGCTGTGTGGTTTTTGTAAATATTGTTTAGCAGATGAAGAAAGTTCCCTTTTACTTCTGGTTTGCTAAGAATTTTAGCATGAATGAGTGTTGAATTTTATCAGGCACTTTTCTGCCTCTATTTAGATGTTCATACAGTTTTTCTTGTTTAATCTATTAAAGTGCTGAATTACAATGAATTTTTAAAATATTAAACTGAATTTCTGAAATAAATATAACATGTTTGTGACATTGTTCATGATGCTTTTTATATATTGTTGGATCAAGTTTGCTGATATTAAGTTTAGAAATTTTGTGTCTGTGTCGATGAAAGAGACTGACCTGTGATTTTCCCTTCTAATAATGTCTTTATCAGATTTTAGAATCAAGGTTAATTCAGCCTCCTAAAGTGAAGGGAGATATAACATTCCTTTTCTATCTCATTAGCATAACCAAGGTATTCCTATCAGTCAGGAAATTCTAAATGTTTTTGAAGCTCTGTGTCAGGAATCTGGGACAAACACCAGATAATGTTCTTTATTATAACACCACACAGACACACACACATAGACACACACAGAGACACACATGGAACAGAGCAGGGAGGAGGAGAGGGAGAGAGATGTTGAAAAATTGGCTGATATTAATATACCTGTGGAGGCTGACAAATCCAAAATTCTTGAGGCAGGCTGGAAACTCAGGCAGGGTTTCTATTCTCAATTGTTTTTTAAAAAATTAAATTAAATTAATTATTATTTATTTATTTTAAAAATATTTTATTTACTTATTTGACAGAGAGAGACACAGTGAGGGGGGAACACAAGCAAGAGGAGTGAGAGAGAAGTAGGCTTCCTCGCTAAACAGGGAGCCCTATGCGGGGCTCGATTCCAGTAACCCGGGATCATGACCTGAGCCAAAGGCAATGGCTTAACGATTGAGCCACCCAGGTGCCCCTAAATACTATTTTTTAATCGGAGTATAGTTGTCAGACTATGTTACATTAGTTTCAGATGTACAACATAGTGATTCAACATATGTTTCAATGTTGAGGCAGAATTCTTTCCTTTTTGGAAAACCTTGGGGGCACCTGGGTGGCTCAGTCGTTAAGCATCTTGCCTTCCACTCAGGTCATGATCCTGGGTCCTGGGATTGAGCCCTGCATCAGGCTCCCTGCTCTGCAGGAGGCCTGCTTCTCCCTCTCCCACTCCCCCGGTTTGTGTTCCCTCTCTCACTGTGTCTTTCTGTCAAATAAATAAAACCTTAAAAAAAAAAAGGAAAAGAAAACCTCACTCATCTTTAAGGCCAGCAACTGATTGGATGATGCCTGCTTACATGATGGAGGCTGATCTGCCGTGTTTAAAGTCTACTGATTTTATTTTATTTTTTAAGTAATTTTTTCTGGGGCACCTGGGTGGCTCAGTCAGTTAAGCATCTGCCTTCTGTTCAGGTCATGATCCCAGGGCCCCGGGATCGAGCACCATGTTGGGCTCCCTGCTCAGTAGAGAGCCTACTTCTCCTTCTCCCTCTGCCTGCTACTCTATTTGTGCACTCTATCTCTGTGTCAAATAAATAAATAAAATACGTTTTTTAAGATTTTATTTATTTATTTGACAGAGATAGAGATCACAAGTAGGCAGAGAGGCAGGCAGAGAAAGAGGGGGAAGCAGGCTCCCTGCTGAGCAGAGAGCCTGATGCGGGGCTTGATCCCAGGACCCTGAGATCATGACCCGAGCTGAAGGCAGAGGCTTTAACCCACTAAGCCACCCAGGCACCCCATAAATAAATAAAATCTTTTTTAAAAGAAATAAAAAATAAATTTTTCTTCTAATGGGCAACAACTTTTATTTTATTTTTTAAAAAATTTTATTTTTTCAGTGTTACAAGATTCATTGTTCATGCACCACACAGTGCTCCATGCAATATGTGCCCTTCTCAATACCCACCACCAGGCTCACCCAACCCTCCACCCCCTTCCTCCCAAACCCTCAGTTTGTTTCTCAGAGTCCACAGTCTCTCATGTTTTGTCTCCCCCTCCAATTTCCCCCCAATTCACCCTTCCTTTTCTTTTCCCAATGTCCTCCATATTTTTCCTTATGCTCCACATGTAAGTGAAACCATATGATAATTGACTCTCTCTGCTTGACTTATTTCACTCAGCATAATCTCTTCCAGTCCCGCCCATGTTGATACAAAAGTTGGGTATTCATCCTTCTGATGGAGGCATAATATTCCATTTTATATATAGACCATATTTTAACCATTTG
>JAQQSY010003022.1:0-13274 GCA_028646535.1 Procyon lotor
ATACTTCCATTGCCTCCCCTAACCATGATATATTCGAGTGTAAGTCAGTGCTCTCATTGTTCCAATTAGGTGTCTGTCCTCCCCTCTCAATTGTGAACTCCTCAAGGGCTGTCTTATTCAATATTTCCAAATAACCCAGACGGCTCCCGGGACCTCCCAGCCCACTTAGCTCTAGTTTAGATGAGCTCGGTGGCAGACACGGCCAACTGCCTCCCCAACAGTCTCCCTTGATGATGGAGCCCCGACTTTGTTCAGGGTAGCAATCTGCCTTCCCAGACTCTCTTGCAGCTAAGTGTACCCATGTGACTGACGCCTGGCAGAAGTCACTGGACGGTGCTCCTGAGAAAGCTTTACACAAGAGGACAGATTCATGCATCTGGCCTTTTCTCCCCCTCCCCTTTTTCCTTTCCTGGAACATAGGCAAGATGTCTGCAGGAGCAGCAGCCATCATGCAGTCATGAGGCACCAAAGCCACACACTGAGTTAGAGCAGCAAGGTGGAAGGCACCTTGGTCCCTGTCACAACCTTGAGACACAATGACACTAGTTACCTGCTTACTCAAACCACACTTTGGTGGTGGTGGCTGGGGAGTGGGGGTGGGGGAGGAAGGGTGGGGAGATCTCTCATTTGCAGCCAAATGCAACCACAACCGATACAAACACCATCTCCTTGCCCAGGAGTTCAAAGTCCTCCCCTATAAGATGCTGATGCCCAGTGGGGTCACATTCTCATGGTCCCCACGGGCAGTAAGATCCTTGCTCACTGTTCTCTTTCACCTTGGAGCCCGACACGACAAGCCACCAGCCTTCCATTTTTAACAATTTCACAGTAGGAAGCAGGTTAACTGAATATATTTTAGAGCAAAGACACAGAAATGCTGCATTGCAGCATCTCACATTTACCCAGGCTGAAGAACGATAAGCCTCATTCCTAGCAGTCCGCCTGCTCTATTTCCCCTGGGAATAGATTCTGACCACACTGATCCGTGTGGTCCCCAGCCTCATACCCTCTGGCCTCTTCTCTCTTCTTTCCCTCTCCTCTGATCTTCCCTCCCTAGCCCTCCATGAGGAAATGCTCCTCGTGATCTAAATCCTAAATCTTTTATAATTTCTATTATGATTTCTTTAATCCATGAGTTGTTGAGAAGTATTTCTTTTTTTAACTTCCAAAATAATAGGGTTGTAGTGTCTTATAAATATGGTTGTTGATGTCTAACTTAATTGCATTGAGATTACATAATGTAGTCTGTGTGACAATAAGCTTTTTGAAATGTTTGGAGGCTTACTTCATGGCCTTTCTCATGATCAACTTTCATAAATATTCTATGTGTTCGTGAGAAGAAATGTGTGTTTTCTATTTGTGTGCAAAAGTCCTTGCATTTCTATTAAGTCAAACTTTGTATTGTTCAAATATTCTGTGTCTTTGTTAATTTTGTATCTCCTAGAAAATGAGTTAATAAGAAGGAAATGTTAAATATCTACTTTGAATTCACTGTTGATTTCTCCTTATAATTCTGTTAGTGTTTGCTTCATATATTTTAAGTCTATTTTTTCGGGTTCATATCACTTAGCTTTGTTACATCTTTCTGGTAAAGAATGTTCTATCATTACATTGTGGTACTCTGATTTTATAGTTATGCTTTCTTCTTTAAATGGTATTTTGCATGAAATTAGTATCACCACACCACTTATTTTCCTTGGCTTAGTATTTGCTTGGCATATATTTTTCCATGCTTTTGCATTTACCTTTTGTGTATCTTTATGTCTCTTGGAAACAGCATACAAACTGAATTTTGCTTATTTAAAAATAATCAACTTTGAAAATCTTTGTATTTTACCAAGAGATTTTAACTACTTTATATTTATTGTGATTACTGGCATATTTTTATTTTTGCTGTCTTTGTACTGTACATCTATCTCACTTTTTCTCTTATTTAGTTTTTCTTTCCTTGTCATTTGTGGGGGTTGATTATTTTTCTCATTCAGTTTTTTACCTCTATAGCTTTAATAGTTACTCTAGAAAATTTAATGTGCATATTTAACAATGTCTAAAGTTAATCAGTATCCTCACCTTTCTTCTGAACAATCCATGGACTTTAAAATATTTATGTCTGACCACTCCTCCATACCTGCTAGTTATTGGGATCTATGTTTTACCCTATTTCTTCTTCAATCAAAAAACAGGCATTATTTTATAAAGTCAACATTTATACACACTTATTCACCACCTTCTTGGCTGTCAGATGTGATCCCAGATCCCAGCTATGACACACAAAAAGGAATTAAGAGCCAATATTCCCAAATGAGTGTAGAACCCGACACGGGCTCAATCCTGCAACCCTAAGATCACAACCTGAGCCAAAATCAAGAGTCAGACACTCAACCTACTGAGCCACCCAGGTGCCCCCTACTTATTTTCAAGTGTCTCTTTAATTTCTGCAAGTGTGCTAAACATACTGATTTAATAATCCGTATTCTTCATTCCAATATTAAATTCTTTTCAGGTCTAATTCTACTCTATTTTTTCTGTTGATTCTTCCTTACAGTACTAGCTTATCTACCTGGCTTCCCTGTTGTTGTTCTTGTTTTGTTCTTCTTCCCCTCCCTTTTCCTTCTCCTTTTGTTTTTGAATATTCCTTATTTTTTGGTCAACTTAGCTCTTCATTTAAAACCTTTGGTTTTCCAAAATAATTTACCCAGTTTTGTTTTTGTTTTCTCCTAGAATCTCATTTAGGATGTTCAGTCCACCAAGCTTTGTAAAACAAAGTCTAAAGACGTTTTTGGATAACAGTTGTCCCTAGGTGGATCTGTGATTCTTACTGTCTTCACTAAGTCCCACAGGTACCGCAGTGATTTCACTGTCTTGCTTTCATGCCCCCTTCACCTGTACCAACACCAAACCCTGTGGATGACTGACAAGTGACTTGTATCTTGTCTGTGTGGAGACCAAAAGGGTATTAACATTTCAGAATAATGAAAGTTCTTCAGGTCATCTTCTAATGGAGATAAAAATGACTGCCAACTTCTAGTGGGCACTCACTACATGCCAGTCATTAGGCTAAACGTTTTTTGTGCATTCTCCCATTTCATCCATACAACAGCCCTATGAAGTAACACAATTATTATCATACCCATTTAAAATATGAAGTTGAAGTCCAAGTGGTTAAGGAAACCACTCAACGTCACCAGCCAGACAAGGCTGAAGTTTGACCCCCCAGGTTGTGTCTAACTCAGAACATGAGTCTTAACCACCAGGCTATCCTGTATGAGAAATGCTCCTTGGCCATGATGACCAACAGCCACAGAAAGCATGAGAATGGTACAGGCAAGGAGGGGTGGCTGACGGGACCCCAAAGCCTATCCATCCTGGAGCACTTTCAGCCTTCAGAAGCCTTAAAACTAGAGGCTCATCCTTTCAGGTGAAGGTACTGCATCTTTAACCTTTACTTCTAGGAATGGCAGCACACAATGGCTGATGATGGGGGATAGAAAGAAAATTAAATTTTTTTAAACTTTTTTTTAAGATTTTACTTATTTATTTGTCAGAGAGAGAGACAGTGAGAGCATAAGCAGGCAGAGTGGCAGGCAGAGGCAGAGAGAGAAGCAGGCTCCCCACTGAGCAAGGAGCCTGATGCGGGACTTGATCCCAGGACCCTAGGATCATGACCCAAGCCAAAGTCAGAGGCTTAACCAACTGAGCCACCCAGGTGTCCCAAGAAAATTGTCATGTATGTGGCATCTGTTATGTGCCAGACCCTCACCAGTGCTTCCATATTAACCCTATAAAATGGATATTCTCACCACATTTTGCAGATGGAGCAGCTAAAGCCCTGAGAAGTTATGGGACTTACCCTGAGTGGGCTTGGGGTTCGAACTCAGAACTATGTGATTTTAAAGCCATGCTCTGCTGAAGACGGTAAGGCAGTGGAGTGAGGCACTGTTACTGAAGTTGGGTGGAGGGGAAAGAGTCAGAAAGACCAAGCAACTCAATCAGAGAAGGTCAGGGTCCCCAAAGCACAGATTGATGGGGGAAAGAAAGATACTTTTCCTGAGACTGGCCTAACCTGATCTGCCCTGCCATCCATGGCACCAACACAATTGGCACTAGACCCCCAGAATGGGATTTGGGAGCTGGATCCCTTAACAGTCCTATCACAACAAGGACCCAGTGCTGGGGATAAGTTGGGTGTTGATAACCCCTGGAAAGCAGCTACATTACAATTTCTAACACTCATTGTGCTGGACAGTAAAGTGCTGGGTTATGTGGTAGCTCTGGCACTTAAACAGTATGGGGACAGCGGTAATTATAAAAATTGTGCTAGTTGAAGGAAACAGTCAACAAAACCAAAAGACAACCAACAGAATGGGAGAAGGTATTTGCAAATGATATATCAGATAAAGGGCTAGTATCCAAAATCTATAAAGAACTTGCCAACTCAACACCCAAAGAACAAATAATCCAATCAAGAAATGGGCAGAAGACATGAACAGATTATTTCTACAAAGAGGACATCCAAATGGCCAACAGACACATGAAAAAGTGCTCCACATCACTCAGCATCAGAGAAATACAAATCAAAACCACAGTGAGATACCACCTCACACCAGTCAGAATGGCTAAAATTAACAAATAAGGAAACAACAGGTGTTGGGAGGATGCTAAGAAATGAGAACCCTCCCACACTGTTGGTGGGAATGCAAGCTGGATAAGCTGCTCTGGAAAACATCATGGAGGTTCCTCAAAAAGTTGAAAACAGAGCTACCTGATGACCTAGCAATTACACTACTGGGTATTTACCCCAAAGATACAAATGGAGTAATCCAAAGGGGCATGTGCACCCCAATGTTTATAGCAGCAATGTCTACAATAGTCAAACTATGGAAAGAGACTAGTTCTCCATCAACAGATGAATGGATAAAAAAATGTAGTACACACACACATACACACACACACACAAAATGGAATATTATACAGTCGAAAAATGAAATCTTGACACTTGCAACAATGTGGATAGAATTAGAGGGTATAATGCTAAGCAAAATAAGTCAATCAGAGAAAGATAATTACCATATAATCTCACTGATACGAGGAATTTGAGACACAAGACTGAGGATCATAGGGGAAGGGAAGAAAAAATGAAACAAGATGAAACCAGAGAGGAAGACAAACCACAAGAGACTCTTAATCTCAGGAAACAAATAGGTTTGCTGGAGTGGAGGGGGATGGGAGGGATGGGGTGGCTGGATGATGGACATTGGGGGAGGGTATGTGCTATGGTGAGCGCTGTAAATTGTGTAAGACTGATGAATCACAAACCTGTGCCCCTGAAACAAATAATACATTATATGTTAATTAATTAATTAAGATTGTGCTAGTTGTATGGCTTTGGTTAGCTGCTTTGGAAGCTTTAAGAGACAATGATCTATAAAACTCTAGTGAAGAATATCAAAAGAATGAAATAAATGGAGAGATATTCCATTTTCATGGATAGGAAGATTCAATACTATTAAGAGGTCAGTTCTTTCCAACTCAGTCTGGAGATTCAAAGAAATCCTAATCAAAATCCCATCAACTTACTTTGTTGATGTGAACAAACTGATTCTAAAGATTATATGGAGAGAGAAAAAAGACCCAGAGCCAACTCAATATGGAAGGATAAAAACAAAGGTGAGGGACTGATGTTATCTGAATTTAAAACATTATATAAAGCTATCATAATCAAGACAATGTGATATTGGTGAAAGAACGAACAAATAGACCAATGCAATAGAACAGAGGGCCCAGAAGGAGACCCATATAAATATAGTCAATTGATCTCTGGCAAAGACAATGACAGTCTTTTCAACAAATGGTACAGGAACAACTAGACACCACATGCAAAGAACTGAATCTAAATACAGACCTTACACCTTTCAAAACATGGATGATAGGCCTAAAATGCAAAGTGAAAAATCTTACACTTCTAAAAGATAACACAGGAGAAACTTAGATGACCCTGGGTATAGTGATGACTTTTTAGGTACAACACCAAAAGCAAAATCCTTCAAAGAATCGATAGGCTGGAGTTTATTAAAATTAAAATTACTTGTTCTGCAAAAGACACTGTCAAGAAGATGAGCAGACAAGCCTCAGACTGGGAGAAAATATGTTCAAAAGACATATCTCATAAAGAAACGTTTTCCAAAATATACAAAGAACTCTCAAAATTCAGCACTAAAAAAAATGAATTACCTAATTAGAAAATGAGACAAAGACCTTACCGACACCTCACCAGAAAATACATGCAGCTGGCAAACGGCATATGAAAGGTTCCCCACATCATATGCCACTGGGGAGATGCAAATTAAAAAACAACAAGTTACCACCACCCACCTGTTAGAACACTTGACAACACCAAATGCTGGTGAGGACAGAGAGCAACAAGAACTCTCATTCGTTGCTGGCAGGAATACAAAATGGCGCATCCACTTTGGAAGATGGTCTAAAGGTTTTATATAAAACTAAACATATTTTTACCATACAATCTATTAATCTTGGTATTCCCTGAAAGGACCTGAAAACTTATGCAGCTTTCTTCGTAACTGCCAGAAACTGGTAGCAACCACGATGTCCTCTGGTAAGTGAACAGATAAATAAACTGTGGTCCATCCAGACAATGGAATGTTATTTAATGCACAAAACAAATGAGCTACCAAGGCATGAAAAGACATGGAGGGACGTTAAATACACATTATTAAGTCAAGAAGCCAATCTGAAAACATACCATATGATTCCAACTTGATGATATTCTGGAAAAGGCAAAACAATGGAAACAGTAAATAAATCAGTGGTTACTGGAGGTCTGGGAAAATGGCAGGATGAAGAGGTAGAGTACAGAGAAACTATTCTGTATGACAGTGTAATGGTAGATACACATCATTATACTTTTGTTACCACCCATAGAATGTTCACCATTTGAATGAACCCAAATACAAGCTCTGGACTTGGGGTGATAGTGACACGTCAACGCAGGTTTAGAGAGTCTAACAAGGGTCCGACTCTGGGGCTGTATGCTGATAGTGAGGCAGGCGGTGTGTGGGAGGGGCTGAGGTGTGGAGAGGCTATCTGACAACTCCCTGTACTTTCCACTCAATTTTCCTGTGACTTTAAACCTGCTCTAAAAATTAAAATCTATTTTTAAAAAATGCAACAGAAAGGGAAAAAGCTAACAGCCCAGATCGGGTAGTGACCACCTCAGGGTTCACTGTGAAAGCCAGATGACCTCTGGGGCCTCTCATCTCTTTCACCCACAGGGACTCCTGGGCCAAAACTCAGGCCCCAGACCAAACAGTAAAGACAGGAGCATTACGGGGGGCGGGGCGGGGGGGGGGAGTACCTTCCACATCAAAGTCAAAGCCTTCAGAGGAAGAGCGGGACCCTGAGATATAGGACAGGGACAGTGAGTAGTGGACAAGCCTGAGAATTTCTGAACCTCCTGATGCTCTGGGTCCTCAGGGGTAGAAGCTCCCTCCCTCCTCCTTGCTAGAAAAGAGCGGCCTTCCCAGGCCTAGAGACCATGCATAAGCCTCACTTGAGAGGACCACCGCCCCAAAGGACTCTTGACCATCCCAAGACCTTTCGGCACCGTTGCTTGCTGCGTCAGGCCAATCAGCAGGGTCAGGACTCAGCAGAGCCCAAGCAGAGTAACCCCAGAGCCAAAACAGCCTCCACATCAAGGAATGACAGCCCCTGGCTGGAACCCCTGCAAGAACCAGGTGGGTTCTTAGGACTGGGGCTCACTACAGTCAATAAGGTGGAATATCTTTCATATTTACTGACACGGGAGCATAAGTCAGGACCTTTGGAGTCAGCCTAAAACACTGCTGATAATTTCTTCATGGCCAGGGCTCAGGGATGGCCTATGGCCCAGGAGGCTGAGACGCTGGAATGGTCGGCAGAATTCTCAGGAAGGTCGGAGTGTTAGAATGGATGTACTAGGCGAAAGCACAGAACTCCCTCTGCTTCCTCAAAGCAGCCAGAGCCCGCCCCCATTACAAGGCAACAAAACCACACTGCGAAGGAGGCCACCAGAATCTCTGAGAAGCTTAGCAGCGGTGGTGATTATTCTCTGCACAACAGGGTTGAAAGCAGCAGATGCCACCACAGAACTGGGATCCCCAGAATCCCAGTGGGGACGACGGGATTCCGGAAAGGCTGACGCTAAGGACAGCAGCTAACCAGCAGCCCCGAGGTGGACACGGTGACCGTTACAGGCAGCAAGGGCCATCAGACTACCCTGACCTGCGGGGATCTTGGCAGCTGCTAGCTGATGGTGCCGTGGTGAGGGGCACGGTAGGGAGACAGCCGGCCGGAGTGTCTTGGAAAACAAAAAACAGAAGCCACGTGGAGCTAGTGAGCAGAAGCTGCCACGGTCCTGCATGCGCTTTGCAGATCTGAGTCAGTTCACAGACCTGGGGCCCAGGGACTGCAGAGGAGGCCTGATCTCCTTGAGAAGGGACCCCGCCGTAATGCCATCACCAGTGTATATGATAAACCGTTTCCTGATCCCTTCCCCGAGCCATGCAGCCAGTCACCATGGTAATCGTGCACTGGGGAAGGACAACACCCAGACTTTCCAAGGAACTTTGGACACGGGTCTGAGCTGACACCGATCGCAGGGGGGCTGATATGCCAGCCAGAGTGGGGACTTACCGAGGACAGGCACCACGGGGTGGTGGTGGGAGCGGACACTTGCAGATCACGTTCTCTTCTGCCAAGTGGTGACGGTGACAGCTTCGGCCTCAGAACTGAGAGAACCAAACGATGGGCTCATCAGAAAAGATCACATAATCATCCTGGCCAGCAAGTGATAAATGCCTTCTCTTTTCTAGCTTAACCGTAAGAAAGCTAGTCTCTAAATCAACCACTGAAGAGCCAGAAAAATTACGATTTAAAAATTGTATTAAGGGGCGTCTGGGTGGCTCAGTGGGTTAAGGCCTCTGCCTTCAGCTCAGGTCATGATCTCAGGGTCCTGGGATCGAGACTGGCGTCAGGCTCCCTGCTCAGCATGAAGTCTCCTTCTTCCTCTCCCACTCCCCCTGCTCATATTCCCTCTATCATCGTCTCTCTCTCTCCGTCAAATAAATAAATAAAATCTTTAAAAATAAAATTAAATTAAAATTAAAAATACAGTCACATCGCCCAACCAGTATTGGGCACCACCCCAACCCCCAAAGTTCCTCATGGGAAGGGACTATGCCTTCTGGGCCTTTCCCGGTATCTCCCAACCCTGGGCAGGCTCTACCCCCTGCTCTCCATCTAAGAGATGGATTTGCCACAGCCTCAGCATGGAATGGGGCACGCTTGACTGGGAATCAGGAGCTGGGGCCCTAATCTTGGTTCTTCCCCAGCCCCCTATGTGACGTCGGGAGAGTTCCTCACCCCCATTCAGGTTCCCTGGGTAAAATAATTGGAGGGACTGGATGCCCACCAAGGCCTCTTTCATCTCCAGGACCCATTGATTGATTGACCAGGACCAAATACCAGTGCATACATCCCTGGGGCCTCAGCAGTTCAAAGCAACTAAACCTCCTTGTAACTATCTCTGCACAAAGCCCTTCGGAGTGACCCTATTCATCTCACGCAAAGGACTACCTTGTTTCTGCGGGCAGGCGCCCTCCCACGGCCCCCTGCACACGGGATGCCGCTCTGAGAGACCCAACGGGACTTTAGCCTTGGGACAAGCCCTGAACAGTCCACCCCCCACCATCCCCAGCCCAGGCACAAGGCTCTTCTCTGCTCCCATTGTCTCGACTCTTCCTATCCTCCAACGCGCCATTCTCGCCTCTCCGTGATGTCCTTTGCGCCTGCGCGTCCTGGGGGGGCGGGGCAGGAAGGGGGTGGAAGCCCCACCCCTGAGGCTGGCGGGGGGTCTAGGCCTAGGGCTGCATTTAATCAGACACAGGCCAGAGCGTAGTTAGCCCAGGAATGCGTACCTTGGGCAGATGTCTGCTGCTTGGAGGAGGCTTTTACAGCAGCCACTCTCTCCTCGCAGACTTTTGGCAAAGCCCTCACCATTTCTTCATATTAATAGTGAAAAAGGAAAAACCCTCAATGAATGTGCAGTGAAATGAATCTGCAATTAATTTCAAATAAGCTTAAAATCCCATCGAAATGCCCTCCCTTGGTATTTTCACAGGAAATGGTTTTCGCTAGATAGGCGCACCATAAAGATCCTGAAACACACGATAGACGAAATCCTCCTAGGCATGCTAAAGGATAATTTGGTTTTTCCTCAAAGCTACATTAAAAAAATAAATAAGGGATAGAAATAAGCCAGCTTTTAAAGAAATCTTAACCACTAACCTATAAACTATGCCAAGAAGTAATCTCCCCACTCAGGAAATTTAGCGTATGGTTCTCCAAGCTTAACTCTTTCGAGTCTTCACACCCTTAGACATCTCTCACTTAAGCCAAATCACTTAAAGTCCCTTATCACAAGGGGCCTGAGAAGGCCTTTTCTCGTGGATCTAAAATCAGCCAGGACCCTAAGGCCAGCGGCTCCCTCCTGCAGCGGTTGGGGTGGCTCGGTCGGCCCTTCACCAGCCAGGAGGGCAGCAGTTCCAAGCCCAGCGGGAAGCCTTTCTCCGCCCCCAGCCGCTGGGACGGTTTCCAGATCCAGTTCCCAGCCCCCCGCCCCCCTGTCTGATCCCAGGCCAAACCTTGGCTCCAATAATAACAAAGAGGCCCCGAAGATGAAAAGCTGAAGTCCTTTCTCTTCCAGCTGAAACCAGGTGTGATGTCGGCGGGGAGAGGCGCAAACTCCGGCGAGCCAGATGAAGGCACGCTAAAGCAATAACCCGAAAACGAGCCCCAAGTGGGGCCAGATGCCCAGACCTTTCACTTATTTTGCTATAAATGAGTTTCCTGGGGCAAAATAATTTCTTCCTTCAAAGAAAATCACAGTCAAAGGCCAAAGAAGAGAAGGATGGGGAGGAGGGAGGAAGGGAAAAGGGGAGGCGGGAGACGGGCAGGGGCAGGAGCCTCTTGATGGGTTTTCTCGGGCTTCTCAGAGAGCCCGACCAGAGCCAGAGGGAGCCCTGGCGTTCGAGCTCCCACTTCGATGTCTACAATGGGAGCAGCCCTAGCAGCTTTGCCCAGCCTTTGGGCTGGTGCTGTGTTCTTCCGCAAGGAGACAAGCCACTGGGGTGCTTTGCTGGCCTCCCAGAGGGCGGGACCCCCTGTGCCCTGAAGGGTGGCAGGGGAGGCCTCTGAATCCCAGAGTGAAAGCCAAGGGGTGGGCACAGGCTGCAGGCTGCCTTGGAAGGCTGCTCCCACCTCCTTCTCCCTTATCGGTCACTCAGATGCGGGGATTTTAGAAGGCAGCCTTCAGCCCTGCCTGCCGGGAAAGCTTTGATCCCCTTTTATAATCTCAGGGTCACGTGTATTTGGAGCTTCTGGACTCAATCTCAAAATGAAAGCCAGATGCCCTGCCAAGCTGCTCTGCCTGGTCATTTTGAGTTGATGACACTCTAGGCTGAGGCAGAGCTGGTGGCCATCTGCCCAGAAAGGGGTGTTTTCTGCAATGACCAGAAATGGGGACCTGGAAGAGGGCAAAGCCTCTTTCCCCTTTGCCTTTGGTTAACGGCTCATTCAAGTAGGGAAATATGGTCTGGCTGGTCACTATTCCCAAGGCCTCAGCTGCCTCTTGGATCTCGAGCTGCCGCCCGGAACCCAGTACATTCGGCACCGCACCGAGGACCCTCTCCCTCTGGGCAGTTTTTCCTTCAGTTGCAACTTGGAGATACCTGAACTCTCACTCCATCACATCCAGCCTACCAAGATGCAGGGAGGGCTGAGGGATTCATTTGTTCAGTCGGTATTTATTGAGCACCTAGTATATCCCTAGTACTGTTGCAGGCACTGGGATATGCCTGAGAAAGAAGAGGCTCTTCTCTCCAGGAGCTGCTAGTCAGAGTCCCAGAGCAGGATCCCCAGCTTCGGGCACCATCCAAGAGAACGGCTCCCTCCGCCCAGGGGCGCTGAGGCCCAGAGAGCAGCAGGGCCTGCCCAGGGCTGCCCAAAGTGGGTCTCCTGCCCCCTAGTCCAGTGTTCCCTTCTGCCACCCCACACGCTTACCCATGAATCTCCCAAGAATTTCTCGATCACCTGCTGGGTACCGAAACTGGTGGACCCAAAGATCCCGAGGTGAGGCAGGAGGTGGGCTTCAGAGTTTGAAACCCAGAGCTGCCATTTACTGTGTGACCCTGGATGAATGACTTAATTCCCATGAACCTCCTTTGTCCAGTGGGATCTGAGAGCAACTAGATCACACTACTGAAGCTGTTAAGAGGATTCAGGAGAACGTTGGTCCAGCCCCCGGTTGCCCCCATTGAGCCCTGGAAATGCTGGCTGCGATTACTAGGCCTTGGCAACCGCCCCGCCTTCAGGGACTACAGTCTAGCTGAAAAGATAAGACTGGGGCAAGATGGTTGGAATTCTGGCACCCAAATGCGTGACATGTGTGACTGGTGCAGAGCAGGGAAGAGCAGCCCGTCTTTGACTTCTGGAGGGTGAGGGGGCTTGGCCTGGGCACTGAGAAATGGGTGGGATTTGGGTCAACGTGAGCTGGCCGAGACATTCAGACTGGAAGGGGCCTCGGTGCCCATGTGGTCATCCCTTCATTCCTTCATCTGTTCATTTGGCAAACACTAATTCAGCGCCAGCTGTGTGTGCCAGGCCCTGCTCTGAGCATCGGAGAGACAATGGGGAAGACAGGTGAGGTCCCTGTCTCCGTGGAGTTCATATTCTAGAAGAGGAGACAGTCAGCAAGTTAGGAAACATAGAAACTAATAAGAGAATTTAAGGAGCTTGTTAATACGACAGAGAAACTTGGAAAGGGAAGGAACTTTCTTTAGACAGGGAGGCTAAGGGAGCAGCTCTGGTGCCATGATTTTTCTGAAGGATGAAATGACAGGTCTCACTCTGGGTCAGTCACGGAGCTGACTGACCTCTCCTCACCCTCGCTACCTCTCTTTCTGTTTCAAATGAATAAATAAAATCTTTTTAAAAAATAATAAAAAAGAGAGACTTCACGGCATTTCAACTGTTGAAAGGATGCCTGAAGGGATGCTGTAGAAAGAGAAGGGGGATTATTATGTGAATAAGGAAAAAAGAGACTAACTGAGGGAGAAAAGTCCTTTAAGATAAAGGAAGTAGGATCCAAAATGGGCAGAAGGGCAGGCCTTCCAAAGAACGAAAGAAACTTCCTTCATTATAATAACCTCTTGGATTCA
>JAQQSY010003023.1:0-13274 GCA_028646535.1 Procyon lotor
TCACGGGGGTTCCCGGACTTCATTGTGTTAGAATCAGGAACTTTGGAGAACCTCCACCCCTCGAATGGGGTTGTTTGCCCAAGTGTGAAGGCAAAGAACACACAATCTTGTTTTCGTGACATATAAGAATTTTCACTTGACCTCAGGATCAAAGAAAAGAACAAAGTTTCTGACAATTTAGTGCATGAAAGCCACTGGATAAAATGAGCCTTGCTCTTCCCTTGGCGTGGTATGCTGTTCCCTGCATTCTTGCTCCCCTCACCTTTACTCCATCATTTGCTTTAGTCCTTCTGCTCCATTTACAAATATTCCCATCTACGAGTATCTTCCATGTTACTAACAAGATCCACAGTCATCCTGGCAATGCTGTTGGGATGACGACAGCTACAAGAACCTTTTCCAACTCCCCTAATTTCATGGGACGTCTCTGGGGGCAGCCTTTCCCGGTCTCACTCTGATTCTGCACACCTTCTCCCTAGGAACCACTCTGTATAACACACACTACCTTAGGGTCTGCCCTCTGGATCTCCAAGTCCTAAAAAACATCTGTAATTTAGAAGCACATCCAATGGCCTACTTTCATTATAGAGTGACCTGATTCCTTTGTTAGTCCATCCTTTTCCTTTCAAGGTTCCTTCTCAAGATGTTGGAGTAGCCCCAGCTCCCTTCCGACCCCATAAATAACACATTTCTCTAACGTCATTCCTTCACTTTCTTTTCCAATGCCATGCGTCCAACCACCTTTTATAGTAACCGTCTCATCCTGCCATCTTCAACCAAGATCTTCTACAAAATCCATGTGAGTTTGCTAAAAGGTTGGATATAGTCATATCTTCCTGCAGATCTCACCACATCCCAGACCTGGAAAGTCTATCATCATTTTTTTGTGGGCTTTCATGGGTGATGTGAACCCATGGCACTAGCTGCAGAATCTAGAGACCATGGTGCCAATGAACTGAGAACAATTGTTTCTTGTAAATGGGAACATATACATTAGATCAAATATTGAAAGGGTAAGTTGTGTTTCTACCATAATATTCAGACTTTATGATTGCCTACAGACCTGGAAAGTGTGTGTGTGTGTGTGTGTGTGTGTGTGTGTGTGTGTGTGTGTGTGTGTATTCGTTCCCCATTTGTCCATGGCGTCCAGAGTAGCCCCAAGAACCACTAACTATGTTTTCAAAATACAAAATGCTCCTCGCCTCAATAAAATGAACCCACTAAAAGTAAACTTTGGAAATCAGTCCCAATGCGCTTACAATGAGACACACATGTTTAACAGATCAGTACAAGAAACTGTTTAAATTGCTTTACATTAACTAAAGATTCAGTCTACTCCTTTTAATTACAATGGAATTTGAAAATATTTTAAAATGCAGTTCATTTTGGTTTTTGCAAGTGTAAGGTTTTTTTTCCTGTTTATGAGAATAAGCCATGAGATAAAAGGAATACTCATTAAAACCTATAACACAAAACACTTGAGTATTTCTCTCTGTTGATCTGATTCATGATTTATGTATAATTCCATTGGGTTTTATTTCACAGGAATTTTAATGTGAGTTAAGTAAACATCCTTTGTAGAGAGTTGATCCTGAAATTTCCAAGAGTCTACAACATATTTTTTTATAAACTCTGATTCAAATGAGAACATCACACAATTACCCTATGTCACAAAGTACTTTAAATTGTACAGGGTTGCAATGGACTTTGTTAGGACATGTGTAGAACTTGTTATCGTGCATTTGGTGCTAGAAGGGATTCCAGTTCTGTGCTGGGATGTGGAGCTGGTTCTGAGGATGGGCCAGGGTCAAGGGCAAGCCAGAGTAGAGACGATCTCTTGGCATTCCCACTTATACCTCTTTGGAGAGCATCAGTGGTCTCCATTCCCTCTCCTGCTCACTTGGCAGGCATGCACCCAAAACAGATGAGGTCTTCCCCATTCTGAGTTCACTTAGCCAATGACTGGCAGAATATGAACATTCTCTCCTCTTAACCTATAAGAGCAACGTGAATGTGACTGTTGAATGTGAGCAGATTTGCCCACAGACCAAGGGTCCAGCTTGGATGAAGAGACCATGAACATCCCCGAGGGTAGCTTGCCTCCATGGGGTGGGAAGAGCCTGGCTGAGCATCACTGGACTCCTCAGGATTTCAGTGTTCTTAGGATGGGGTGCTAGGTAGGGCGGCTGACAGCGTGTCTTGTCTTATCACACTTGGCAAAGCACGCCCCCCAGAAATGAAGGCAATGTCTCATTGCTTCATCCTGGCATGCAAGAAAATAGTTTACACCTCCTCTGGGTAGATTTCGGAATGTCCAGGATCTTAGCAGAGGCCATTAAGTATAATGTTTCAAAATCCACTAGGCCAGTGGGTGAGTGGGTAAATAAATAAACAAACAAACAAATTGTGGGTAAACAAATAAACAAATAACAAAATTAAATTAAATGAACCAGGTTGGGTGGGTGGGTGGATAAATTAGTTAATTAATAATTACTTTTAAAACATTAAATAATTAACCAGGTCCTCTTCATTGAGCTATTTGTAAAGGGTGAGCGTGGCAGAATATTTTTATGCACTGCAGACTTCTCCGTTCCCCAAATGTTGTGAAAGACCATGACTCTATTGTAATTTAGTAAGAGAACTACAATTTCAAGGATCTCCCTGTAGTGTTCTTCCATAAATATAGTTTCCACATCAGCTGTTCTGAGGTGAGTTGCTGGGGATTTTTTTTTCCCCTGGTCTTCCCAAGTTTGTATTTTTTGGATGGTTTCTGAGAGATCACACAAGGGTTTGTCCTTTGTGATGATAGATATGATCGAGAAAGCACAGCCTCCAGAAACTCAGCGGGTGATGGAGAATCAACCGGAACTGCGGTTTCCAGGAGACAGGTGAGGGAAATCCAATCAAAACCAGGCCGTCTGCACAACCAGTGTATAAAATAATTCCTAAGAAATTCCAGGGGTGGGGGGAAAAGAGTTAAGGAGCAGCAAAACTGTTCTCCTTTTTAAAAAATGAAATGGACTATGTTAGTTGGAGCCACAAGGAGTGTTCTCTTACTTTTCCCATTTGTAAGTAAAAGGGCTAATACCTGTCCATTTTCTGAGCTCCAAATCTTCCAGTTTTATTCACATTAAATCTGTGTGTGTGTGTGTGCTGTGAATTATAAGAGGTTTACTTATATATTTTGGAAAAACCATGTCCTTGAATTGTTGAACCACATTTGTAATCTATTCCAGTAAGACTGTGGATACTTAGAAAAAGATGATTTCTGCGATTAGAGGGTCAGTCAATCATCATCTGGTCTGAGTATCTCCTAGCTCCACCATTCTTTCCAACATTCCACCAATTTATTGTACAATATATTGGGTCCAGCCTACGCCTGTGCATTTCCAGGGACAGTGAATTCGATGCCTTGGAGAAAACAAACCAGAATTTATAAACTTGTACCGAGATGGGACAAAAGGGTAAGTGCTATAACACAAAACATTCGTATCCATATTCATTCAGCATTAAGAGAAAACCATCATATCTTCTCTTCTCCTGAGTTAAAAGAAGGAAGTAATACTTGATTGCCATTTTTAATTCTGCAACAGTGTCCAGATGTGTTGTCTAATTGTGGTGGCAAAGTGAAGGCAGGTTCCTATGGTTTTTTGTTTTTGCTTTGTTTTAAACAATTTTGTCACTGTGTATTGTGAAAATGTCTGATACCAACTAAGGGGGCAATATGAGTTGACCCAGTCATCCCAGGCATTAAATAATCCTTATTTCATAAACAAAGGCAGTGAGGAGGACCAAAAACGCTGAATGAATTACCAGACATTTTATTAGGACTCAAATTTCCTGTTTTAAAATTCATCACCTTTCCAATCTCTCTGGCTCATGTTCTCAGATAAGCAGAAATATTTTTCAAGCCATCCCTTCCTCCTTTTTTCCTCCTAATTGGGCTTTCAAAAAAAATTCCTAGGGGGATATTTATTACCCTTCTTACCAGAATTAGGGCTGGCCCAGTTGGGAGACTGTATGACTCTTGATCTCAGGGTTGTGATTTCGATTCCCAGGTTGGGTGTAGAAATTGCTTACAAATAAGACCTTTCAAAAATTCAGTTTAAGAAACATAGGTGTATTATTATTATTTCCCTGTCTGCATTATAAAATCCAACAAGGATGGGCACTAGGGGAGTATATATTTAGGTTCAGTTGTGCTGATCATTCATTGTGTGAACTCACTCAAATCACATCTTTCTGTACCTTGGTATCCTATTCCCTACTGTTTATAATTCTGTATCTTTCCAGCGTTTGCATACTGGTAAAAAACAGAGCATAGACTTTAGAATTTTAACAATGTGAAAGTATACAATTGTTGACCTTTATTTTTTAATTTTTTTAAAGATTTTATTTATTTACTTGTCAGAGAGAGTGGGAGTGCATGCAGGGTGAGCAGCAGAGGGAGAGGGAGAAGCAGGCTCACTGTGGAGCAAGGAGTCCTATGTGGGACTCGATCCCAGGACCCTGAGATCATGACCTGAGCTGAAGGCAGATGCTTAACCCACTGAGCCACCCAGTGCCCTTGTTGACCTTTATTTTTGTTGAGACACAGTTGACATAGAACATTGTGATAGTTTGAAGTGTAGAGTGTGACAATCTGATACATTGATACATTGCATTGTGATTAACACCACAGCTTAAACTGACACCCCTATCGCATCACGTAATTACTGTTTCTTTCCTTGGGGTGAGATCATTGAAGATCTCATCTCTTAGCAGTTTTGATGTTGATAATACAGTATTATTGACTGTAATCTCTACGCTGTGCATTAGATTTGTGGAACGTACCTACTACTTAAAAGTTATAGACTTAAACAACATTTTCCCATTTCCCCAACCCACCCTGCCCCCGACAACTGCCATTCTACCCGCTGTTTTCACGAGTTTGACTTTTTTTTCAGATTCCACATATATGTGAGGTTTTACAGTATTTGTCTTTATCTGTCTGACTTCTGTCACTAAGCATAACATCCTCCTGGACCATCCCTGTTGTTGCAAATGGCCGAGTTCCCTTCTTTTTTGCAGCTAAATAATATCCCATTTTGTGTGTGTGTGTGTGTGTATACTCTATCTATGTATTTATCTACCTATCTATGTATCTATAATTCTATCATCTGTGTATCTATCTATGTATCTAGCTATCTATCTACCATCTTGGTATCTATCCTGTCTATGTATCCATCTATGTATCCATCCATCCATCCATCCATCCATCCATCCATCCATCCATCTATATATGCTCCCATCTATCTAGGTATCTATCACCTATCCACCCATCCTCTATGTATGTATGTATGTATGTATGTATCTATCATATCTATCGTCTATGCATCTATGTATCTATTTATGCTTCTATCCTATCTCATATCTATCATCTACGGGTCTTTGTATCTATCTATGTATCTATTATCAATCGATGTCTCTATCATATCCATCATCTATCTATCATACCTATCTACCTATCTAGCTGTCATCTATCTACCATCTATCTATGTGTCTATGTATCTATCTATCATCTATCTATCTATCCATCTATGTGTCTATGTATCTATCTATCATCTATCTATCTATCCATCTATCTATGTGTCTATGTATCTATCTATCATCTATCTATCCATCCATCTATGTATCTATGTATGTATCTATCTATCATCTATCTATCTATCTATCATCTATGTGTCTATCATCTATCTATCTATCTATCTATCTATCTATCTATCTATCTATCATCTATCCTTATCTCTCTCTCTCTCTCTATCTCTATCTACTACATCTTTATGCACTCAGTACCAGTACGTATATTCACAAAGGTGGTACAGCCATCACCACCATCTCGTTCCAGAACTTTCCTTGTCACCTTCAAAGCAAACCCACACCTCCATTAAGCTGTCACTTCTTGGAGTTCTCTCCTGCTTCCTCCTGGTAACCACACCTCTGCCTCATGTCTCTATAAATTTCCCAGTTCTGGACAGTTCACTTGAATGGAATCATACACTCTGGCCTTGTGTCCTCCTTTAACTCCGTAGATGTTTTCGAGGGAGTGCCTATCAGATCTTTGTTCCTTTTTGCACTGAAACGCTATTCTGTCGGATGACTAGAACCCATCCTGTTCATCCATTCGTCTGTTGGTGGACATTGGGATTGTTTCCACCTGTTTGCTACTGTCGATAGTAATCCCACCATCATCCGTGTACATGTGTTTATTCAAACACCTGCTTGCCACCTTCTGCCTACATACCTAGGATTAAAATTTCTGGGTAACCCTCTACTGAGTGTTTTCTGGAATTGTTTTTTTATTTGAACCCACATGTGATTTGCACAGGCATACATTCCAACACAAAATTTTAATGACATTCTTGGGTGCTACCAAATGACTGATATCCATGAAAATAAGCTTTTTCTTTTCTTTCTGTACGCAGAATATAGAGGGAAGGTGTCTGAAAGAGATTTTGATGTGGAGACAGATTTTTGTCACTATTGATCTGTTCCAATCACAAATTGTTGTCAAGCCAGGTCTATCAGTAATTCACTTTAAGATTTTATTTATTTATCTGACAGAGGGAGAGAGATCACAAGTAGGCAGAGAGGCAGGCAGAGAGAGGGAAGCAGGCTCCCTGCTGAGCAGAGATCCCGATGTGGGGCTCGATCCCAGGACTCTGAGACCTTCTGAGCCGAAGGCAGAGGTTTCAACCCACTGAGCCACCCAGGCGCCCTAATAATTCACTTTAATAAAGGATAGGCCACCCACTAAAAACGATCTACAAATTGATAGGGATGTTAAAACAATTTGAACATGAAGTCTATGGCACAGACCTGATACTCGTGGCAATCACCACTTTATTATTTTCCTGGCCAGTCGTAAGACACCTGGTACCTACCTGGTCTACCTTGTACCATTCCTGTAACCGATCTATGGACAGGTGGGAATTATTTATAGGGTGATAAATTTGTTAAAAGGCCTACAGGTCTTATTTATGAGAGCTTTCTCTTTTGGGCCTTATTGAAACACATTTACTAGACATGAATATCTTGAAAAATAGTCTGTGAGGCACAATTGAAAATCAAGATACACGCTTCCGTGAGAATCTCCTCTGGCAATTAAGAAAAACCCTGAGGGATGGGTGAAAACCTGCTCATTGCATGCAGAAAGCCCTCCCCCGCTAGATTCCCAGATGGGTCTTGGACACAGCACATTACAAATGAGGGAAAGGGACCCCCGAAGTGGCCCCACGCTGGTCTCCGTCCCGTGTTGGCCCCGGGCGTGCATTTGTTTGCATAACTGAGTGGACCAGCAGGACAAGGGTAATTACCACCATCCTTCTCAGACCACATTAATCTGCTCTAAACTGTGGGGAGGAAATGAAGCAGAAAGGGACCTGGTGGGGTAATATTTCTTTTCGTGTGTGGCAAACCTCAAACCCAGTGTAAATCTTGAAACACCAGCTTGCAATTTATCTTCCTGTTCCCAACGATGCACAATCACAGTACCAGGTAAAAGGAAGAGACTGAGACGGGTTTCTAAGCCGTCGGTGGATGTGGGCTAAAGAGCGTTGCTTTCAGTGTGACCCTCGGGCCTGTCTCCCCGTCTGTCCTTCTGAGACTCAGCATCCTCATCAGGGACCATCTTCTTGCACAAGAACGAGGGCTGACTGTTTGCAGAAAATAACCAGGGCATTTGCGTTTTGGTGTCCTTTCTATTTTTTGTTCTTTAGTTATTTAATCTTTATTTATCTTTATTGTTTCATATTTATCCATCTCTCCGTTCTTTATTTTTCTCATAAACCTTGGTGCCTTTGAGTGGAATTTGTAATGCGAGACGTGTTTTCAACGAGCTAAAAATGGAAACAAAACACTTCACAATTGGTGGTGTGCAGGGAAAGAAACAGAAATCTTGCATCGTTGAGTGGGTGCATTAGAAAAGCAGTCTCAAACAAATGATCTAAGCCTCTGCTTTAAAAGCCAGAAAAATAAGAGCACATTAAGTCCAGAATAAATGGAAGAAAAATAAATAGTAAACTTAAAAGCAGAAATCAATGGGAGACCAAACAGTTAAAGAGATAAAAACCAATTAAATCAAAAAGCTGTCCCTTTGGAAAGCATAATATAATAAAATCGGTGAATTTCTAGCCAAAGAAAACTTGAAAGAGATGATTTATCAGGCAGACCTTAAAAAAAAAATACAGATATGGAATAAAGAATTCCGAATACATGTAAAATCATCTAGAAAGCACAAAAGAATTTACAACTCATTTTATGAAGCTAGTATTATCACAACCTAAAAAAAAAAAAAGATATTACAGTAGAAACTACCCATGAATATCCCTAGTGAATCTTGGTGCAAAATCCTTAACAAAATATTAGTAGGTGGAGTCCAGAGTTGTGTAAAAAGAGTCCTGTATCTTGGCCACGTTGGGTTGAACCACAAGAATATCAAGACTGGTGTCGCACTCACTAATCCATCAGTAGGAGCCAACATATTACCAGAATAAAAATGAAAATCTGGACAATAAGGATCATTTGCCATGGATCCATGCCGACGAAGAAGCACTGCACACAATTCAAACGTAAACCCTAAACGTGTAACTTTTCTGCAAGAAACGCTCAAAGAAATCGTTCTTCCTGTTTGATTAGGAAAATAGTGCCTGGAAAGGAGATGCCCCAAAGCAAGGAAAATAATTGTAATAACTGTATTTTGTCAATATTTGAATTTTCTGTTTTTAAAAAGACAGTTAGCAGCATCATAAAATCACCCAACAAATTAGGAGAGAGAAGATTTATAAAATAAGTAACACAAAGGTTTTGGTTTTTTTGTTGTTTTTAAATTTATTTTTAAAGATTTTATTTATTTATTTGACAGCGAGAGATCACAAGTAGGCAGAGAGGTAGGCAGAGAGAGAGAGAGGGGGAAGCAGGCTCCCCGCTGAGCAGAGAGCCCGATGTGGGGCTTGATCCCAGGACCCTGAGATCATGACCAGAGCCGAAGGCAGAGGCTCAACCCAATGAGCCCCCCAGGTGCCCCCAGAAATGTTGTTTCCATTACTTCTCCCTAAGCTCTATAAAAACCAAAACCAAAAACACAAGGAGAAGAAAGGTTATCTTGATGTGTCCTATCTATTGAAGAGTACTCTTTACTTGGAACTCAATGACTTTTTAAAATTAAACTTGATAAGCAAGGTGTTTGGGTGAGCTTTGTTGGTTGGTTGGTTGGTTGGTTAAGTGCCCAAGTCTTGTTCTCAACTAAGTTCTTGATTTGAGTCATGAGTTTGCATCCCATATTGGGTTCCTCTGCTGAGCAGGGAGGCTACTTATTAAAAAAAAAAAACCCACCTCATTAGCAAATAATATTTAAAAAAAAAATTAGAAGTCGGTTTAACAAAAGGTAAAGAAAGTAGGCGGGTCCATGGGAATTTCCTTCAGTTGGAATTTGATCAACACGATGTCAAATGGAAACATGAAATTATTAGCAGTCCTACCGACCCTGCGGTGCATTTGTTTCCCAACATAGAAATGGAATAAAGACATCTAATCCATTGGACGATGTTTTTGAAACTCAGGGCAAAATTCCTGCATCCAAAATTCTCCCATTCCTTTCTTTTCCATTTTTTCTGGACAATGCCAAGTCAAGGTGCCAGGTTTGGTAAAGGAAGTATAATCCTCATAGTAATAGTAGTAACGATAAACTCAAGGTCCATTTTGGAATTCAAGATGAAATATGGTATCCGTGGTCCCTCATGCCTCTTGGACTTCAAAACAATACATTCAGCATTAACTGAATTCCTGTAATGTAACCCATAGTCATTATATGAGATTTGCCGAAAGGTGTAGCACAGGTTAAATTAACTCCATAAAAGTGCTGCTCTTGGGTCTTACTCCTTTATAGAACAGATTGCTCATTGTAAGACCCGTTCTCATCATTTGAAAGATCATGGAAATTAAGGGATGTCAGCACAACAGGCTTAGACAACGGCAAAAGAGATAAGACCGGCCTCACTCCCCCCCTTTTTTTTTCCTTTCTTCTCCCTCCCCTACAAATCCTCAAATCTCATTCAAGGAAAGATAGCGGAAGGTAGATAGCGGTGAACACAAGGATTGTAAAAAGGAAATAGATTGCATTTCACTTGTTTCCGTTTGCAAAGAAAAGATAATAAGGCTTGCAAAGAACCCGAAAGAGATAATGCCAACAAGACGTGGCCATGGGAATAAAAGTCTCTTTGATCCACGTTATCTGAGAGAAAGGAAATCGGAGACCAAAATAACCCCCACGAATCCTCCAAGAATATTAAATCCGCATCCACTCTCAAATGCTCGCTACAGAATGTGGGCTGCCCCGGGCAAAAAAAAAAAAAAAAAAAGTGGTGAGAAGGTATCAAATCAAATCAGTTCGTTTCCCATTAGAAGAAACTCATTACCAAACAAGTCTAAGTTTGGAGACCAGTAGAAGTCCCAATCATGATCTGCAAGAAAGGGTTTTGTATGTGGCACGGACATTCATTCTGCATTTTTCTCCTAAACGCAGAGTTCCTCGCTGGGCACAGGGCAGGTCGAATGGAGAACCACTCATCCTGCCTTCCCTGCTGGTGGCTGAGGTCCATTCTTGCAGTGACCAATAACCATCACTCCACGGTGTGGATGGCGGGAGATCTTCCTTCAAAGATCCCTGCGTCCCTGCGGTGCGTTGAGCTATCCGTCCGTGTGGCTGAAGCATGGTCCTTGTCATCCGCACATTGCCCTCTGTTCATTCTTGAGGCGTATGTGCCTTTTTCTCCTAGTGCGGGCGTTCCCGGGCAGCAGTTGGGGAGACACGTGAGGCTGTGAGCCAACAACAGTTTGCACCTTTCAAAATGTAAAATTAACCACACACAGGCACTTTGTCCTTTAGAAAGAATAGTTCTCCCGAATTCAGAGCATTACAAACTCCCTACAGTGTGTAAAATACTTACTATCTGGCTCTTTAAAGAAAAAGTGTGCCGATCCATTGCCTACTGGATAGCAAATGTTTATGGAGAGGAAGATAGCTTACGCTTTTCTCTGTACCCTTTGTCGAGCAAAGCCTAAAAATGTGCATAATCACCTAAAGCACTCCGTAAAATAAAATCAGAATGTCGCCACTTTGCCGAAATGCTTCCTTTGGCAAGTTTACTTCTGCTTGAATATGCTTTGCTGAAAAGAGTTGATCCCGCACTTCTAATTCTCTACGGAAAACTGACAGTTTTCGGTAGGGAAACAGACAAAGAGCCCAGCCCTGTGTGTCCTCATGTTACAGAGTTGCAATCTATCTCTAACAATATGCTTGATTCTGGAAGCATTAGCCTGCTTAAGAAGAGGTCAAAGATAAGACTGATGTCTCTGCCATGAAAGTTTTTGTTGGTCCAGCTTGGTGGAAACAGTGTTACAAGGAAATGAGAGGTGGGGCGCCTGGGTGGCTCAGTCCCCTAAGAGTCTGCTTTGAGCTCAGGTCATGATCCCGGGGTCCTGGGATGGAGCCCCAACGAGGCTCCCTGCTCAGCGGGGAGTCTGCTTCTCCTTCTCTCTCTGCTGCTCCCCTTGCTTGTGCTCTCTGTCCAATAAATAAGTAAAATCTTTTTTTCTTTTTAGATTTTATTTATTTATTCACGAGAGACAGAGAGAGCAGAGGCAGAGGGAGAAGCAGGCTCCCCAGTGAGCAGGGAGCCCAATATGGGGCTCGATCCCAGGACCCCGGTCATGACCTGAGCTGAAAGCAGATGCTTAACCATCTGAGCCACCCAGGCACCCAATAAGTAAAAATTTTAAAGGGAACAAAAAAAGGAAAGATGAAGCAGAAGGCATGTAGGGGGTGGTATTGTAATAGTGTGGAGTGGGGACAGACAGAACCACACTTGCGGGGATCATAGCCTACTACATAGAGTCTGACACTGAGTAACAGTGTGCCAACTAAACAATTGAAAACTAAAATACGGCTCTGGTTTTCATGGAAACTTTTCAGTAGGTTTCATCCACGTTTAGCCTTTGAATTCAAGATTTGCATTTGCCAACCTAGACTCTTATAGACATTTCCTCCCAAGTTGACCCGTTTAACTGGGCTCCGCTGCACCCCCAAGAAAGCGTTCTTACCAAGTGACAAGAGACTGTGTCTGTTAGCTCATCTCTGATTGAGTTGGTTGGCGAACACACGATAAAATGCCTCAGGCCAGCCTTGCCATATGGGAAAAATAATATAAGGCATTTTATCGTGTGTGTTCGCCAACCAACTCAAGTGGAGGTGGGCACATCGGCACTCTGCAGGGGAGACCAGTGGTCTGGAAAGCTAGGGGACTGTGAATGCTGTAGCTTGAGTCAGAAATCTATCTGCAGGCAGAATTTCCTCCTTTTCAGGGACCTCTTTTCTCTTTCCTCTTATCACCATCCACTGATTGCACGTGGCCCACCACACCTTGGAGGACACTGTATTCAAAGAGTACTGATTGAAATCTTAATCTCATCTTAAAAAAATACCCTTCCAGCAGAATCTAAACTAGTGTTTGAATATCTGAGGACTGCGAGGACACGTTAAAATTGACCCTCAGAACGCTTTTATCAACTGTCCCAGAATTAATTTATGATTAATTAAAGGTAGTTTTAATGAAATCTGTGGTTCTGTGTTTGATTTGTATAACGTTTTGTAAGATAGACACTTTCTGTATCATCATCTATTGTCATCGTACTGACATCTGAAAGCTTTCTGCTGTGGTGTCAAAGAGTGTTTGCTATTAGGTAAGGACATAATCAAATGAGAATTATGGGAGACTTATGAGACTATGGGAATCAGAAAATCCACTTGTCTGGTTTGGTCTTTCACGTGGGCTCATTATTTAGTCTACTCTACACACATTATTATCATCAAATATTGAAACAAAAACCTCACTAATAGGATGTCCAAAAGGTAAGGTGTATAAGGAACAAGAAATGTGTTGGATTCAGGGTGCAACTGCCTTAAATTTTATCACATATTTAGAGAACTTCCAGGCAAAGTTTCATTCAAAGCTTGCATAGTTTGGCATCCAATTTCCCAGTTATATTAACATAGATTTGCTGTATTTTTTTTCCCACACACGTATCATCATTATAAACCTAGAGAAATAAATAAATCCATAAATATAAATTTAATAAATATCATTTACACTTCTGCTCTTAAGTCACTATAAGATAAATGAGTGGATTGACCCCACCTTGAACAGTGTGTAACTTGAACCTCTGGGCATAGTACAGCA
>JAQQSY010003025.1:0-13273 GCA_028646535.1 Procyon lotor
ACAAAAGTTGGATATTCGTCCTTTCTGGTGGAGGCGTAATATTCCATTGTATATATGGACCATATCCTCTTTATCCATTCATCTGTTGAAGGGCATCTTGGCTCTTTCCACAGTTTGGTGATTGTGGCCATTGCTGCTATGAACATTGGGGTCCATGTGGCCCTCTTTGTACTGCATCTGCTTCTTTGGGGTAAATACCCAGTAGTGCGATGGCAGGGTCATTGGGTAGCTTAGCCATCAGGGAGATTCAAATCAAAACCACCCTGAGATACCACCTTACACCAGTCAGAATGGCCAAAACTAACAGGACAGTCAACAACAAATGTTGGAGAGGGTGTGGAGAAAGGGGAACCCTCTTACACTGTTGGTGGGATTGCAAACTGGTGCAGACACTTCGAAGCGAACTTTTAAAACCAGTCTCCTTGGAGAATGAGGTGGAGGAGCGCGGCGCGGGGAGCGGGGCCTGGAGCGGGGCCTGGAGCAGGCGCGGGGGAAGCCGGGCAAGCCTCCCGTCCGGGTGGCCCGCAACATTCAGACGCTGAGATCGGCTGCATGTAATGAGCCAGTGTTGGTGCTTTCTTGTGCACATGTGGGACTCTCTTAGACTCCGTGCATGCTCGTGAGAAGAGTCCGTGGCGCTCTGGGCTGCTGTGCCTCCCAATTCTGACGGACTTGTGAGTATGGGAAACGATTCATTTTATTCTAACCTGATGACAAATAAAACAGCCGGACAAGTGGCTGGTGCCCAAGCTCAGTGAAGGGAGGCAGCCGGGAATGGGGTGGACTCGGTGGGGGCGGGGAGGCAAACACAAGCCCCATCTGAAGATGCAGGCACCCCCCGCCCCCCCAGCTCCAACTCGCTCCGCCGGCCGGCAACGTGGGGTTGGGTCCCTGCACCTCCGCGTTTTCAGAGCTGCACATCTGGATCTTTATGTGAGCTTTCCTTGTTGCAACCGCTTTGCTTTTTAAGAAAAACTCCCTTGTGTGGGTCACAGGTGGTGGGACAGACTGGGGTAAGCTCTGGACGGTGCCCTAGCGTCCAGGACGGGGAGAGTCCAGACTGAGGGCTCTGTCCTTGGGCGGCCGGAGGCAGGACTGCTGCTGGGAGCGTGAAATGGGGCGGCCACTTTGGAGAAGAGTTTGGCCCATTTCTTAAAAGGGTCAACGTGGTCTTATTCGACCCAGAATTTCCTCCTGGTGAATATGCACGTGCACAGAAGGACCTGGATACGAATCTTTGTGGCAGCATTTTTCACAGAAGCCCCAGACTGGAGACAAATCCCCGTGCCCATGGACGGAGGGGGGGCATGTTACAGGAGACGGGGTCCCTCCACACATTGAGGCCCTGCCGGCAGCTGGGAAGGGAGCCGGAGGCAAGAGGCTGCTGACCTCAGGATTTCATTCACGCCAGGTTTCTAAGACAGGCAAAGGGACCGAGGCCCCATGCAGATCAGCGGTTGCCCGAGGCTGGGCGTGGGGACTGACTGCCGGTGGGATGGGGCTTTCCGGGTGGGAGAAGGGGTAGAGAGCTGGGTTTACAGCAGGTGCATCTAGGGTCACCTTCCAGACTTTTCCCTGCATTTGCTCACGGCCTGCAGAGCACGGATGGGCAGCAGAGGGCGCTCCGCCACAGTCCCTGCGGCCGGGCTCTGCACCCTGCGGTGGAATGTGGCCACTTTTTGTCCTTGGCAACTGTTTTCTTAAAAACCGCGGGATCCATAGAATCTGCGTCAATCCAATCCCGTTTTCTCACTGACCTGTGCGACCCCGTGAGAGCTGTTTATCAGTGTTTCTGAAGGCGGGCCCCTGCGAGCTGGGGCGTCAGGGCCGGTGGACATGAATAATGCACAAACAATGGTTACCTGTCGGAAGGCCCCGCGTGCAGGATCCCTGCCGCGAGCGCTTTTGTCCTGCAAAGGGTCCCCAGACAGCGGGGACTCCGGTCCACGGGGGGAATGAAAGGCTGGGGCTCGGCTTTCACAAGCCAGGCCTCCTGAGAAGGTGGCTTGGGGGAGTTTCCCACAATGCTTCCTGGCGTCCCCTTATCCCGCTGGGGATGCGGGCGTGCGGGCTGCGAGGCAAGGCCTGCGGAGGTGCCCGAGGAGCAGAGGATTTAGAAGCCCTCTGGGAGTCCGAGCCAGTCTGCAATTCCCAAGATTAAAAACACAAAAACAAAGCATCTGTGCCACATAAATTTACTGGACGCTCCAACCGCCGCCTGGTTAATGACTGATCCTCCCTCCGTGTGGCCGAGAGCATGAACTGGCTTCTTCCTCGGAGCCGGCGGGATGGGGCCGGGTGCCCACCGACCGGGCTGAAGGAAGATGAGGCACGGAGGAAGGGGAGGCGGTCTGGGGCGGCGGGCCCAGCGCTGCTTCCGAGTGGCCGGAGGAGCTCGGGTGGCCCTCGCCAAGGGGACGGGACGCAGCTGTCAGGGGACAGTGTGGCTGGAGCCCCTGGGGAGGTGGTCCTGCTGGAGGAAGCCGATTTGTAAAGGGCCAGGCCCCCTGACTTTCGGAATCAGAGAACAAAAAAATGAAACAGGGCATCAAAGTGGCTCCTTCCTCAACCGTCTTGATGGCAATTTTCAGACGTACAAAACACGTGAAAGAAAGACACAGATAACACCCGCCCTCTAGATTTTGCAGTGGGTACTTTGCTATATTTGCTTTTGCATAAACTTACCCAGCTGGCCATCCCACTGTCTGTGAATTCTTCGTCCTATTATTATTATTATATAATATTATATAATGATTATATTATATATTATCTATAATTACATATAACTACCAGATTGTTATTATGTTAATCAAAAACAGCTTTTCAGACTGTAAAATGCCCCACAGTTGAAAGCTGCTGGCTCGCGTTAGCACCCTAAAGTCTCTTCCGCTCCCCTGGGTCAGGTTTGGATCCCATCTCCCTCACGTAAGTGTCACAGGGCCCAGGGCTGCTTGCAAACCAACGACATGGGTTCAGCATTGCCGCTGGGGTCAGGGCGATGGGCCAGCCCCGCCGAGCTGGCCCTGGAGAGCACACACCCCTCGCTCACTCCCGACAGATGCCGGGAAGGACGCATGTTCTTCCAGTGCTGCGTGTGAGGCCTTGATCTCAGGGCATTCCTCGCACAGACCTCTCTCGGGTTGATGCCACCCTGTGAGGCACCCGTTGTCCCGTTTTACAGGTGAGCAGACCGAGGCCCGGGTTGCCCAAGGCTGCACGGCCGGTCGGTGGCCGGGCTGCCCCAGGCTCCCACACAGACGAAAGCAAATGGGCTCCATCTCCGACATACCAGTGAGCCATGAGCTCTAAGGCCCGGCGATGTCAGATGTCGGGGCGGATGTGGGGAACAGGCTCCGCTCTCGGGGTGCAAACCGGTGCACACTGGAAGGCAGCTGGCCCAAGTGAGGCAAGAGCCGCAGACGGGCCACCGTCATCTGGCTGCTAGGAATTCACTGCTGGGAGGCATTTGCTGCCAACCTTACATCCAAGGATGTTCCCTGCGGACTCAGTGATTTTCCAGAGTGTTTCTGGGACACCGGTGTTCAAACACCATGATTCCACAGGAAAGCTTGTCCTGTGGGGAAGTGTGGAGTGGCGCATACCTGGTTACAAAGCAGAATCCAGGAGAAACAAAGTAGCGATAGTCTTCCTCAAATGTTACATGTGTATAGAAACTACATATAATAAATTGAGTATGCGTAGACTATGCAAAATAATCATATGCACGATACAATACACTGGAAAGGTAGGGACCCCAAATCCGAACAGTCCTTTTTTCCAAGTGGGGCTCTCTGGGGGGAGGGGGTCATAGCTACGGCCTCTCTTTGGGCTTGCTGGTATTTTCCCCAGTGGGTGTGCATTTATGGACTAGCTTAGGAATCAGATGCCGTCCCCCCGCTCCCGCAACTGAGGTCAGAGGGAATGCAAACAGCTCAGTCTAAACTTCCTGATTTTTGAGGACCAGGAGGCTTTGGGGGGAGAGGGAGGGGAATCAGCAGGTCGGCCCCAGAGGATAGTGATCCCCTCAAGTGGTGGGCCTTGTGGGTAGGGGGGCTGCATGAGTGGGCGGGGGGGTTCGAGAGGCAGCGGGAGTGGCCCCCGGTCCCCATGATGCAGGCCGAGCCAGCGATGGGGCCAGCACAGGGGAGTGCCGAGCTAGGCAAGGGCAAAGTGCTACCATCACGTGTACTTGGGCTCACCTATGGCTTTGTAAGCCCCTGCCTGCCCTTGGAAATGGGTTAGCCTCAGGCCTGCGGGACCCAGTGGAAGAGGGACAAGTGGTTGGTGGAGATGAATGGTGACAGCCTTGCTAAGGATTTGTGCAGCTCTATTTACTGAGGGGAAAGAAGAGTAACCCAGGAGGACCAAGAGAGGACCTGATTGGCCTAGACCCTTCCCTTGGAGGAGCCATAATAGTAACAGTGATAACATCGGGACAAGTGCGGTCCTCGGGGCCTGGCCCGTCGGGCGCCTGGAGCTGGGGGCAGGACCAGAGACACATGGGTCAGGCCTCTCGGAAAAAATGCAGTTGAGTTTCTCTCCATTAATGAGAACAGATAAATCTAGGTCAGCTAAATTCTAGGAACATTCATGGAACTTCTTTGAAATGATGACGATGGTGGTCATAGCAACTCCGATTACCGACATTGTTTCCAGAACATGCTTCCCACGCTGCTGCATCTCGTTTCCGGCCGGCAGATACGGTGTTGTCGGCAGAGGAGGGATGGAATCCCGTGAAGCCAGGAAGACCTTGGCAGGGTTACCCAAAGCTAGAATTTAGTGCACGCTGAGCACGAGCCGTGTGGCATCGGTCAGGGTAGGTTAGCCCGTGCTGCCGTAACAAGCACACTGAAAATCACAGCGGCTTAGAAATAGGATGACTGCTCTTTCCCACCATATGCCCATCACAGATCCCCAGGCTGAAGGAGCGCCAGCTCAGTCATGTGTCTGTGGTTGTAGATCATGGAAGGCCACGTGTGGGCCCTGAAAGCATCTCCCTGGCACTGACACAGAAGGACTCCCAGAGCGCTGGCCCGAGCTCGGCATGTGGCTCTGCTCGAGTCCGTAGGGGGATGTAGGGAAGAGAAGAACCACGGGAAAGACACATTATCTCACTGAGTTCTCGCAATGCCACATGTTGGTACAGTGATGCTTTCTGTTTTCTGCAAGAGGAACCGTCTGCACAGCATGCTTTGGGGGTGGAGGTCACGTGGGGCTCACGCTCGGCGCTGGGGGTCCAGAATCCAGCGGGTGAGCTCTGTCTGTCACGGCCCCCAGAGTGCCTGGCTGGTGAGGATGCTCCCGGAAGCGCACCTGCTGGGGGTTAATGCCAGCCTTATCTGACATACATGCACCTGATAGAAATAGATCATTTCTCAGACGTGTATGTAGTAAGACAATGTCTAACATTTTAAGCAAAATATGCATACACAGTCTCAAAATACACTCAAAATGCAATCAGCAGAACCTCAAAGTCGTCTGTCGATGTTTTGGAAAGGCTGCCTTGTGTCGGCAAGAGGGCTGAGCAGCTCAGATATCCCAGAGGTACTGCTTTTAGGCCAACAGTTACAACAATGATGGGAATCATCTGATCGTCGGGAGTGACCTTTGATGATTTTCTAGCTACGGACATGACCGTCTGTCGCGCGTACGCAGGAGTTCTGTGGATTCTTAGTTACATTGGGGGAACTTGGTTGGGGCATCTGGGTTGGCTTCTCTCATGTAAAATACTAGGAAATAGGCCCGCTGCCCCGGCGTCCGAGGATCTCTTGGTGAAGTCTGTGCCCATAACCGTACCCGCCCCCAGACCTCTGCCAGCGATGCCCGTCCCTCTGGTGCCACTGGAGCTTCTGTGCAACGGTCCCTCCTCCAGCCGATCCACTGGTCCTTTTTCTACTTTTACCAGAATTTAGCCATTCCGTATGCTTTTTCTCCACGGTCAGCTCTGTGCCTTATTCGATAAAAGCACTGGAAAGTTCCTGAGTCTTTCTCCTATGTCTAGAGACAGTTCCAGTTATTTGGGCTTTGGGAGATCATAACTTAACCCAGACAAATACCCTGGAATGGTCGAATTTTTGACCCATGAGAAACCAGTTGTTGAATGAGACACATTTGCACCAACGTTTCATTGGGGGGCTTTCCCTGGTGCCCCCCCGTGGCATTTGGCTGTTTCTTCTCCAAGGAGTCCAGGGGCTTCTGTTCCAGTCCCGTGTGTTTTGGTCACTCTTATTCCCGGCTCAGGAACTAGGCTCCAGCGTGAGCATCAAGCACTGCTTCAATCATTTCTGGTGCCCTGTGGTGAGTTAGGCTGGAGAGACACGTGGTCTTCCTTTCTCGGACCCTTTCCTTTCTCGGACCCGTATTGACAAGTGAACCTCATGCACAGCTTCTTGGTTGATGTTAACATTGGCTCCTCCCTGCAGAGCCCCGGGCTTGTGACTTTCCTGAGTGTGATCCTTATTGCAGTCTATCAGCTGCTGGACCAATAGGCCAGGTGGTGAGCTGCCGCCGGCAGAGTGAGAAGTGTGTGGGAGAGAAGCCTAGCCGTCAAGGGAAGGCGGGATGGAGCAGCTCATCCTTTATTTATCAGCATAATGGAAATCCTCGCTACAATGTTAAATATACTCTATGCTAGGGTCGCATCTTAAATATATCTGCAGCATATTAATAATTAAACAGACGTGGGAAATGTTCGTTTTGGGGACAGAAAGCAGGAATCATCAGCTTTATGCAGAGAACCCTCCCAATGGAAGTTCTGTCTGAATGAGGACTTAAGAATTAGTCCATAGTTTAACTGAAAACTATCTTCTTGTGGGAGGGAGAACAGGAAGGAACCCTAAGAGAATATAAGGGAGTGTGTTTTATCACAACTCTTCTCTGGAGCCTAAGATAAAAAAGGAAAAAAAAATTGTTATATTAAAAATGGGTTTGACAAAAACAATACACAGCTAACAGTGTCTTAAACAAATAAGGCGTTACTTTTTTCACATGAGAGGGAGTTTGAATGTAGGCAGCTGCTGGCCGTGATTTCATGGGTCAAAGATATCAGGGCTGTCTTTATGCTTCTCTTGGTCTTTCTGTCATAATTGCAAAAAGGCTGCCACAGCTCCAGCCATTGCATCTGTATTCAGGACAGGAAATAGGAGAAAGAGGGATAACACTAACTTCATCAATTCCTGTCATCAGGAAAGCAAAAAACTTCCCAGAACTCCTCCCTCCTGACATCCATCAGATGTCTGCTTATAGTGTATTAGCCAGAGTGGTAGAACTCAGCTTCCTCTAGCTCCAACAGTCACAGTACATTGTTGTCCTCAATCAATATCCTGCTTATGTAGAAAAAAAGAGATGAATGCATATCAGAAAGGGTTAGCATATGGCGCACCAGACACATTTTGCACACTGCTCAGCCCAGGGAGAGCTACTTACCCTGTGCTCCCCCAGCGGCACACTCCTCAAGGCCACTTCCTGCCAAACCCAAGGTCCTGAGTTCCACCAAGAAGCCCAGCGCTGCAGCAGGTGCCCAGGGATGCTGGGCTGGACGGGCACCCAGGAATCAGCATTGGGGATGGAGTGAGAGCCCGAAGACCCCCTTGTGTGTCTTGGGCTGAGTCCTCTCTGCATGAGTGGCCTGTGGATAAATGGACCCGGAGAGCATGAGTCACCAGGAGTGATTCTAAGACAAGAGCTCTGTCCTTGGGGATGATTTGGGGATTTTTCTATTTTTTGCTAGATTTTTCTACTGTTCTACTTTGGCACTTAAAAAAACTTTTATTTAGGAGGGGCACCTGGGTGGCTCAGTTGGTTAAGCATCTGACTCTTGATTTCAGCTCAGGTCATGATCTCAAGGTCGTGAAATAGAGCCCTGGGTCAGGCTCTGTGCTGAGTGCAGAGTTGGCTTGAGACTCTCTCTCGCCCTCTCCCTCTGCCCCTCCCCCCCAAAAAAATAAAAAGATTTTTTTCTTTTATAAGATTATAAAAAATCTTTTATTTTCATATAACTTAACACGTACAGCAAGAACAGCATAAAGAACTCCTTTATGGTCTTTAACTGGATTCATCTATTATTTATAAATTACCCCAATTTCTTTATCAGTTTACTGGCCTACCTAGTCTATTGTCGATCGATCTATGCACAGGGAGAGAAGAGGAGGGAGACACTTGCCCCAAAAACCTTTTATTTGAAAGTAAATTGCAGCTAGTTTGCCCTTTTATCCCTAAATATTTATTTTTCTAAGAATAAAGATATCTTCTTACAGAATCACGGTACAGTGATCAAAATCTGAAAACTTAACACTGACGAAAAAAATCTTACCTAATCTGCAGTCCCTATCCCACTTTTATCAACTGCCCGATGGAGTCTTGCTTTGCTACTTTTTTCCTGGTCCAGCGCTGACCCAGGTTCTCATTTCTCTGCACTCTTCAACCCTGAACGGACCCCAGCCCCTCCTCATCTTGTGGGACCTTGACGTTTGTGAGGAGCACAGGTCAGTTATTTTGTAGACTGTCCCTTGGTTTGGCTTTTGCCTGATGTGTCCTCAGAGTGGATTTGGTTATGCATTCTTGGCATGGTTATTGTAGCAGTGACGCGAATTCTTTTTAGGGTATCATGCCAGGACACATGGGGTTTTGGTCTGTCCTGCTTCTGGGGATGTTTGGCTTCCTGGGGAAGGTAGTGTCTGCCAGAGATCTCCCACTCTAAGGTCACTATTTTACCCTTTGTAAGTAGGAAGTAATTTGCGGGCTGATACTTTGAAGCTATGCAGGTATCCTGTGTCTCATCCATCTGTCAGGAGTTCTTGGGCAGGGATATCTGATCCAACCATTTGGAAAACTTTGGCCAGGGAATGGCAAACTTTTTCTTTTTTCTTTCTTTTCTTTTTTTAAGTAGACTCCATGCCAAACATGGGGCTTGAACTCCCCACCCTGAGATCAAGAGTCATACCCTGCACCTACTGAGCCAGCCAGGTGCCCCAAACTTTTCCTGTAAAGGGTCAAAGAGAGAATATTTTAGTCTGCGTTGGCCATAAAGTCTCTGTAGAGACTTTTCGGCTTTGCCATCAGAGCGTGGAACCAACCACGGATGTACGTAAACAAATGGGTGTGGCAATGTTCCAATAAAGCTTTATTTATAAAAACAAGTGGTGGGCCAGATTTGGCCCCCAGGCCATGGTTTGTCAACCCGCCCCTTACACCACTCGTCAGCTGGTCTATCTCTAAAAGCCAGGAATTTTTCTCTTGTGGGTGATTTTCAGACTCTTATAGGGTCTGACTTTAGAATTTAGGGTCTTAATTCTTGGTGCGTAGATTTTCAAAGGATGAATCAAATTATGCAGCAGGCCAATGTATAATTTTGAAAGTGCTGTGACATCAACTCAGGTCCGAATGGCCCAGTCCCCTTGGGCTCTGTCTAGAGGTTTTCCTCTAGAGACTGTCCAGAAGGACCCCAACAAAGGACCAAATATGGATTTTATTTGGTTTGCACAGTTTGGAATTAATCTGAATTATTTAGGGTGGACTTGAACCCTGCTGGTTACTACGGGCCCCCCTCCTCCCCCTTATACTGCCCTTCTTCCCACGTTGATGAGTTCTGCTTGACCCTGAAAGCACGTGTATTTTCCACCCTTTTGTGAGATCTCGACAAGTAGGGGGTCACTTTCTAGAATTCCTCCCATCTCTTGGAGCCATAGAATGCTAAATCCCAGATGAAAATTAACCCAATCAGGATGTTTATATTTGGTGCCCCCAATTAGCCATCTTCCAAGAACAGAACCTTTGTCCCTCTCTGGGGAATCCGCTGGCTTGGGAAGGATGTCGCCATGAACTTAATCTGTTTAGCTCTGTGTGGTTCTGCAAAGCGTGTGGTATGACCCGTGGTGCAGGCGGGCTCCGGATCCCGGTGCTGGGCTGGTGGGGGTCTGGGTGATTCAACCTGTTTGGGGACGGGCACCGGAAAGAAGGCAGCTGCGGGGAGGGAGTGTGAGCAACATTCTGTGGGGTTATTTCCCAGGGATGCCGGTTTGGGGGGCACTTTAGCACCAAGAGACTGGCCTGAGGTTACCCTACATCTGCGGTGACGTCCGTCGGGCAGTTTCTACTACTCCCGCGTCCCCAGGGGAGGAAGCAGGTGCCCCCCTGGGCCAGCCCCGTGAGAGAAGGGATTCA
The DNA here is from genome assembly GCA_028646535.1 of Procyon lotor. Taxonomy (NCBI): domain Eukaryota; kingdom Metazoa; phylum Chordata; class Mammalia; order Carnivora; family Procyonidae; genus Procyon; species Procyon lotor. The sequence continues at coordinate 10,162 of JAQQSY010003025.1, forward strand.
GTACCACGTCCTGGGAGCCGCATAAGGACCCCCTCGGGTCCGCCTAACGGGGAGTTTTTATGGAGGGAAAGCAGGTGGGAACCCACGTCTGTAACCACCTCTTGTTGAAACTCACGCCTAACCCTTGAAACGGATGCCTCACTGTCACGTTCCGCAGCTCTGTGTTTGAGTTCTCGGAATCCTCCGGGAAGGGTTGAGTGGATTCTGTTAAAAACCCCGCCACAGACTCTCCTCGGGAGGGAACGTGCCTTTCCCAAGAGAGCTGGGCACGTCCAGCAAGCAAAGGGCGTCTTTGAGGAAGAAGGGTCGCACCGAACCCAGGGTGAGGGCAGGCCGGTGGCAGGTGGGAACGAGGTTCGCCAAGAGCCCTTTCCTGGGATTCCTGCCGGGGTGAGGGGGTGTCCTCTCTGAGCAGCGGGGCCGTGGGGCTTGCCCTCCCAACACTCTTGTCCCCCTTTCTCTGTCCTGTAGTCCGCCGTGGCCGCGGTCTGCCCCCACTCTCGTCACTCGGAGCTCACAGACTCATGGTCCTGGGCCCGAGTTAAGCCCCCAGGTGGGGTGGAGTGAGCGGGAGGAGGATGTGGGGTCCGCGGCTCCACTGTGGACCCGAGGCCGCGAGGGCGCAGCATCGGCCCACCTGGCTTTTCTACTCAGGTCAGAAATCTGCGTGTGCCCGAGCCGGCGTGAGGTTTTACAGTCTCCTCACCAAATTCACTGTAAAAATTGTGTGGCCCACACACAGATAACTTTGACCCGTGTCCACCTAGAGATATCTTGGGGGATTCTGCTGTCATTTCTCCCAGAAGAGCCTGGCCAGAGGCCTCGCCGTGGGCTGGACAGCAAATGCGTCTCGCCTGTCCTTGTCCTGGATGGTCCCACCGCTGTGTGTCCCAAGTCCTGCCGTCCTGTCGGGTCGGGGGCCTGGGTGGCAGCTCTGTGGGGTCCTGTCTGCTGGGTCCTCTGGTTTATGAACCTTTGGAATTCCCTCCAGGCAGGACACTGACGAACCCCTGGTGTCGCCGGGGGAGTGTGTCCACCAGCGAGTGCCCTCTCCTGTTTCATCCAGGACCCCAGGCGGGCCGGGAGTGCCGCAGCTTTCCAGGGTCGGTGCCACCAGGCCGGGAGTGAAGGACCAAGACCGAGGTCCTGGGCATTTTATGCATTTGTCTGAACAAATATCTATCAGGCCTCGTTGCCACTTTAAGGATTTATTTATTTACTTGAGAGAGAGAGAGAGTGTGTGTGTGAGCACGAGTCGGGGGAGAGGCAGAGGGAGAGGCAGAGTCCTAAGCTGACTCTGCCCTCAGCGCGGAGGCTGACGCTGGGCTTGATCCCACGACCCTGAGATCCTGACCTGAGCCGTCGCCAGGGGTCAGTCTGTCCACCGACTGAGCACCCCAGGCGCCCCGAGCATCTCTCATTTTAAACTGAGAGTTGCACCCTGGAGAGCTGCGTGGAGTTCAACAAATCGGAAGATGTCAGATAAAAACACAGGTCCCAGTTTGTTCAGAAGAACCAGAAGACTGCATCCCCCCAGGGCCACCCGGGGCTGGAGCCCCCGTGTGGGGGGCCCCCTGAGCAGGCCCTCTGCCGGCCTGCTCTCAGGCCCAGGCCCTTCCTCTCCTGTTCTGCTGTTAGTAGGGGGACTGGCCCCTGGAATTACATGCCTGGCATCCTTGCTAAGTGGCTCCAGGGGGCTGGGCTGGGGCAGCATCTGCCAGACGCAGGGGGACAGGACAGAGGGGAGACTGTGTTTCTCCCACTCCCTGGAGTCTCCATGGCTCATCTCTGCCAGAACCCGTCTTCTGTGTGGTCCCCGCCACTGGGGATCAGGTGTGTCCTCGCCCCTCATCGAGGCACGGCAGTGCCCCCCTGCTCTGGCTGAGTGTTGGCCTGCCTCACGGTGACGGGCTGAACAACGTGCCCCCAAAAGCCATATGTTGAAGTCCTAACCCCCCACCCCTCAGGAGCCTGACCCAATCTGCCCGGTGTGCTCCTAAGAAGACATGCATAGGGGGAAGGCCACGTGACGTCCCGGGGAGATGGGACATCTGCACCCAGGAGTGGGGTCTCAGGACGGGCAGCCCTGCCCACACCCTGGTCCCTGGCTGCCAGCCTCCAAAAGCCGGAGGAGATGATCCCCAGCGTTGTAGTCCCCAGGCTTGAATTCTCGGTTCTGGTGGCCCCAGCATAGGCAGCACACACCTGTGCTTGGGATCTGGCAACACCGTACCTGGTATCCTCTTCCTATCTTTATTATCGTAGACTTACGTGGAAACAGAGTGTTTTTAGCACCCACATCCCGGTTATGAGCCAGAAGGTAAGAGATCCCTGAAGGGACGTTGGATTTTCACCCTCAGTCCGTTCCACTCATTTATTAACCCGGTGGGTCCCTGTAGGCAGGTGACTTTGCAAACCCTGATTTAAATTTTAAGTGTCCTAGCCAAGCCGTGTCTGAGAGAAGTAGCCCATTTTGTCTTCGATTGTTGTGTTCCCTGGGCTGCTGGGCAAGCCGACGTTGATGTCACTGCTGGGACCATCTCAGCACTTGGCAAGGTGCCCACGGTTTTGAGATTCTTGATAGGAGTTTCCCAACCAACTGAAAACACCTGTCACTAAGGCTCTCTTCCTGCCCGTGAGCCGTTGGGGGAAATAGTCTCAATGTGTTTTTTTTCCCCCTGGGAGCTAAGGAGGAGCAGAGATGACTCATCGCTGCCCAGGAGGGCCTGAATCGTCCCGGTCCCGTCCCGCGGAGGGGTCATAGTGCTTCATTTTGTTGGGCGTCAAGCCACTCTTTCTAGAAACTTTTGGAGAAATTCCAAGTGCTGTAAACAACTCTCAGCTTGTTCTTCAAGAGACTCAAGAAAAACACACACTCTGAGCCAAGGGAGGATAAAACGAGAGAAATCGCGTTTCTAGGACCTTGGGGTTTGAACACGACGTCTCAGTGGGTGTGGGCCGTGCGCTGTGCCAGGTGGTGCAGGGCGCATCTGCTCCAAGGGGTCTGATGGCTGGTCTGCTGGGCAAGGCGGGGAGCGCACCAGCCACCTGCTCCCGCCCCGCCCCTGACCTGCTCGCGCCCCGCCCCTGGCCTGCTCGCGCCCCGCCCCTG
>JAQQSY010003026.1:0-13273 GCA_028646535.1 Procyon lotor
TGGATGGCAGAAACAGAGGGGCAGCCCGAGGGAAAATCCAATCCTGGAAATCTGATTGTGTTTTTGGACCTAGAAAGGATCCTGGCTTTGCTCTATTATAGTCCCTTCCTGACATCTTCATACCTGGAGAGGAATTTCACCTCTTCTGCTTCCAGCAGAAGACTTTCTGGAGCCCCACAGGATGCCCAGAGCAGCCTTCCATGGGTCACTGGATAGGAAATGCAGGGCTGAAAACAGAGGTCCCTTAACCCCTTCAGCAGGAGCTGGGACAGCCTAGCCCCCGCGAGCCTCCAGGGAAGGCCAAGGCTCTGCCAACTGCCCAGCAGGCACTTTAAACACAATCCTCAGGGTGGCTCAGTCATTAAGCGTCTGCCTTCCACTCAGATCATGATACCGGGGTCCTGGGATCCAGCCCCATATCAGGCTCCCTGCTCAGCAGGGGAGTCTGCTTCTTTCTCTCCCACTCCCCCTGCTTGTGTTCCCTCTCTCACTGTCTCTCTGCCAAACAAATAAATAAAATCTTTAAAAAAAAATTTTTTTTTAAATGAGTACATAAACAAACACAATCCTCTTCGTTTTACATTCACAACTGGTCAGATGTCTAACCCAGCTCACATTCAGCTAAAATACCAGTAGCAAGAGCTCGAAAAATGCATGAACATGTTCTCGGTTGTGCGTGGCAGGAGGTGAGGAGGGAAGAAAGAGAAAAAATAATTTTTATTTTGACACCCAGTTGCCCCAAGTGAAGAAGACTCTCTTCTCTCAACAGTGAAGCTGTACAGACAAACTGATTCCACAAAGGGCGCCTGAGTGGCTCAGCTGGTTAAGCCACCGACTCTTGATGTCAGCTCAGGTCATGATCTCATCGTGATCTCACAATCGAGCCCCGCATCAGGTTCCACACTCTGCAAAGAGTCTGCCTGAGGACAATCTCTCTCTCCCCTTCTTCCTCTTTCTCCTTATCTCTCTAAAATAAATAAATAAGGGGCGCCTGGGAGGCTCAGTCAGTGAAGCCTCTGCCTTTGGCTCAGGTTATGATCCCAGGGTCCTGGGATCAAGCCCCTAGTCAGGCTCCCTGCTCAGAGGGGAGCCTGCTTCTCCCTCTCACTCAGCCCTACCCCCTGCTCGTGCTCTTTCTCTCTCTCTTAAATAAATAAAATATTTTTAAAAATGAAATAAACAAGTCTTAAAAATATTGGAATCCATAGAGGATCCTAAATCCAATCAACACTCTTTTCCTTGCTGTGAGAAGGACGTCCACCAGGGAAATCCCGTAATTCCAGCACTAATATGGTCTCCGTAAAATCTGTCCATAAATCTTCAGAAAGTCTGTCAGCAACCCTGTTATTAAATAAATGGAACAACATATTGCATGGTACAAATTCAAAGAACACATCAAATTATTGTATAAATTCAGGTTTCTCTCAAGTCAAATTTTGTCCCCGGAAGCTGTGTAAAAGCCAAACAACAGCATGAGTCCCCCACCCAAGCCCAGGGTTAAAAACTCACTCAGCCATTCAACCAACGCTCAGAGAGCACCTACTACGTGCCACGGAGACGATGCAACGGAAATAAACAGACAAATGAGATACGGTCCCTGCCTTCAAGGAATTCATTACCACATCCGATAGACAAGTCAATCAATAGATCCTAATAGGGTCTGATGCACGCCCAAGAAGAGGCAGAGAGAGAGCTGGAGCAGAGAGAGAGCTGGAGGAGGTTATCCCCGGACGCCGGATACCGAAGGCACTTGAACTTAAACTTCTCAACTTGGTCTGACAATCTGTATCCACTCCTCTCTTTCCCCCTCCCATCATGATTCAGCATGTCTACCCGGGTCTCTGGCCTCCAAAGTCCTCAGAAAAGATGAGGTGGGACCATGTAGGGAGTGGTAAATTTTCTTTTTCTCTCTCTCTCTGCACTTGAGAAAAAACTAGGTAGCAGAAAAATGGCAGACACAGCAGTAGAGAAAACCCACAAGCGACCTGAAGTGCACTCTGGGTAGCTGTGGGCTTCTGGATTTAACAGCCCCTTGGAGCATCGGCCTCAGGATGCAGGGAGGGTGACAGGCTGTGATGGGCAGAGTCCCAGATGGTGTCACTGGCACTTCTTATTTCATTCCATCAGCTTTAACTTTCTTATCTGTACAATGGAGTCATACGGGTCTACCCTGCCTACCTCACAGGAAGCTTGGAAAAAATCGGAGGAACTGTGATAAGCGAAAATGCTCTGAAGCCAGAAAAACACTGTACAAATACAAGAGAGGGTTATAATTAACCTACCCACAGAGCTGCCTTAGGGCTGGATTAAAATACACTGTACCCCTCTGGATCGACAAAGTGTGAATATGGTTAAAAAAGAGGGACAGCTACTCCTAAACAGAGACAGTTGGTGTGTGGGCAAACCCCCATAAGCATTTTCTATGCCAGGAAACCTGCATATGCTTAGAAATTAGCACGTTTCTGTTGGCCTTATAGCAGCAGTGTAGGAGAGCTCGCAAAATGAAATCTGCAACAGGCGACACCACTGCCAAACACAACTGTCCCATCTCCCAAGAAATATATTGAGCACCAACCCCGATCAATGGAATAAAATATACCCTGTGCCATTGGCCAGAGGAGACCCCTGCAAAGGACACATGCGTGATAGACACAAACAGGCCCTCCATCAAAGTGATCGTGTTTCGAACACTGACTTATGGACCGAATATCTGTGTCCTCCCCGCCTCATGCCAGTTCTTATGTTGAAACCTAACACCCCCACCCCGACAGTGTTAGGAGGCGGGGCCCATGGGAAGTAATTAGGTCATGAGGGTAGAGCCTGGTGAATGGCCTTAGCGCCCTTATGAAAACGACCCCAGAGAGCTCTCTCATCCCTAGGGCCAGGTGAGAAATAAACGTTTTGTTGGGTAAGCCACCCGGCCCCTGGTGTTACAGCAGCTCAAATGGACCAAGACAGGGACCCGTACATTTCAAAGATGATGAGTGCAAGCCCCTTTTGACAAAGGTTCTAGATAGTGGAACTCCTTCAGCAACCTGACAGACGATGCCCCAAACAGTACTTCTTCTATCTGATTACAGTAAATTTTCCAATACAATGAATACTTTGTTTGGCTGAACCATTCAATAGTCATTCACACTCTCTAATGAAACTACTAATTACAAAATCTCTGCATTGCAGGCAAGAAAAAGGGGTTGCTAACCTCTTCACAGTGCTTTAGTTCTGCCATCAAGTAGCAATTAGTCAGTGGCCCTCCCTCTTTTTCACTGATTCTCACCTTCAAACATCCCAACCACACCTACTGAAAAACTAAGATTCACTCAAACACACAGGTAAACGTACAGCCTGCGTGTGTGCACGCACATACACACACACACACACTCCTACACACACAACCCAGGAACTAGAAGAAAACTAGAGGGAATGACAAGGATCATAGAGGACTCTCTTATTCATATCATTCCTTTGCACTGGCTCATTCAGGAAGAGCAGGGCCTCAGCTCTCTGCCTACTGGAAAAACGTACTTTTTAGTAATATGGTCATTTAAAATAGACTCCGGCACAACGGAAATATTTGATACCTACGAGAATCCATCGCACGAGAAGATGCTACATACATTTTTATTTGTAAGAGAGCTATCTGTCATCCATCAGTCTCCCCAGCTGCTGTCTCTAAAAACTAGGAGACATAAAGACACCGTGAGATAGGTTTCTTTCAGGCTTGTTCTCATACAGCGGTTTCCAAGCCACCAGAGCCATCATCTCAGAGAAGCTAACACATCCTGAGCCCCAAGCTCCAAGGGCATCTCCTCCTGTACCAGGGAAAACCCACGCTAGCCACTTCAACCATTTCCACTGAGGCTCTACAAGCAGCAGGTGAGGGCTATAGCTGACGAAATCAAGGTTTAACCCATGAACACGGCCAAAAAGACAGAAAGAGGTAAAAACCTATTATTCCAGTATAGAATAAACAGAAGGACAGAAAAGAAAAACAGAAAGACTGCATGAAACATTGTATTGTGATTCATTAATTAATTAATCAAGAGTTTGACAACAGGCAACAGATTTGGAGTGACTTTTGCCAAACCCAAATGAGATTCAAAAGAGCCAAAATATTTTTTCTCACATTTGCAGGTTATGGGCTTATAATTCGGTGACTTAGCTAATGTTCCAAAGAATGTATCTCAAAGGATTATTTTAATAACTCAGAAAAGTACTCAAATCAAGCCCGTGGAAATTAATTTTTTTTTCTCCTTTTCAAAGATCCATGGAATGAAGTAAGAGCTTTGAGGGCACTTTAGTCAGAATCTGTCTACTTATAAAGTAGCTAGGCTATTTAAAGGCATCTGGTTGTTTAAACAAACATTAAAATGTAGACATGAATGCTGATTGTCTTGCAAAAGCCTTTACCTTTGAGAGCTCCATAGTTATCCCATTGCTCAAGACACTTTTGGAATGCTTCTTTGGAATAATTTTTTAAAACCAGCTTATCATCACGCACCGTACAGACCAAGGCGCGCGTGCAAACAGTCAACCCTCACTTAAATCGATAGAACTTCAGAGTGCATAGTCTAAAAATAATTTCTATTTGGGCGAGTGTGCTTTTCATGTATTTATATTAGAATTCAGGTGTTTTGGAACTTCTGTGAATTTATGTCAACTAAAATAACACAAACATGGGATGATTAGGAGCCAGATTCTATTAGGAATATCTCGGAGGCTGATGGGTTTTCCTGCACTCCCACTGCTGTCTGCTCCAAGCTGGCTGTAGAAAATGCTAGTCTCTCTCACACTTCCACAAGAAGAAGAATGTGTTTAAGTGTTTGCACTTATACCGAGTACAGAGCGAGAACTCTCAGAGAGAAAATGACAGCTCAAAATATCCAAAGACCTTAAAAATGGACCCATCCAGTAATTCCCAGTTCAGCCTTTAATTATAGAACTCCTGGCACACCCAAACATACTGAACCGGAAGTTACAGAGTTAGGGTCTGGGAGTCTGCATATTTTTTTTTTTTAAAGATTTTATTTATTTGACAGAGAGAAACACAGCGAGAGAGGGAACACAAGCAGAGGGAATGGTAGCGGGAGAAGCAGGCCTCCTGCCGAGCAGAGAGCCCGATGCGGGGCTCGATCCCACGACCCTGGGATCTGACCTGGGCCGAAGGCAGACGCTTAACGACTGAGCCACCCAGGTGCCCCTGGGAGTCTGCATATTTTTAAGCGGCACAGGTGACTATAATCACAGCCTGAGTTAAGAGACGCCATTTTCATTTTACAGACAAAAGCAATAAAACAAAGGGGGCAGTCACCCCGGTAAATGGTAGAGCTGGAAGTAGGAGCCAATGCTTTGACTCAACCTGGCACAGTGTTCTTTCAATTAAATGTCACCACCAACACCTGTGATTAATGACAATAACACATTAATACAGTTAATACATATGAAACTGTGCTTTGCTATGGATATACAACAGTACAAGTCAAGCTCCTGTGCCCAATCAAGATTACAACATAACTGAGTATGTGAGCTCTATTCTGACCTGCACCCCTATCTAAAGAACTTAGCTGATGGTTCATTAAAAGTAAATTGCTAGGCACATTCAAATCCATTCAGCAAGCTGACAATCCAGTTCAAAATGAACTAATGTGTGAACCCTTAATCAGAACCAGACCTGTAAGAAAATGAAAAAGGGTAACTATTTATAATGTTAGAAAAGAATGGGTGACCACAAGATACTCATCCTGCCTAATAGCTAAAATTTCACATTAGAAATGTATTCCTTAACCTAAGACTGAGTCTCCATATCTGCAGCAAGTTCCTCTGGGAAGGCCAGTCATTGAGTTTTATTGGTCATTTACAACTGATAGTAAAGGGTCTGCTCAGACTCTCTTCTGAGATGAAGAGCTATGATAGGAAGGAAGGTAGAAAAGTGTTTTAATTGACAGAAATGAGATTCTAGCAAGAGAGGAAAAGATTCCAACAAGGGATATAGGAGATCCCAAAGACAAACTTCACAGCTCCCCCAAGATCCAGTTCTGCTGTAGGTGGTGCTGTATGATCAAGCTGGCTTTAGCAAAGTTGAAGAATTTTGTTAAGTTTTTTGGTTTTTTTAATGGATTTTGGGTTGGTTTGGTTTGGTTTTTATAAATCAAGATAACCAATATGGGGGCCAAAGAGAGTTTATTAAAGGAACAAACTTCATTTGAAAGGTGAAGACAGGGGCGCCTGGGTGGCTCAGGGGGTTCAAGCCTCTGCCTTCGGCTCAGGTCATGGTCTCAGGGTCCTGGGATCGAGCCCTGCATCGGGCTTCTCTGCTCAGCAGGGAGCCTGCTTCCCCCTCTCTGTCTGCCTGCCTCTCTGCCTACTTGGGATCTCTCTCTCTCTCTCTCTGTCAAATAAATAAATAAAATCTTTTAAAAAATGAAAGAAAAGAAAGGTGAAGAGAAAGCCCAAAAGAAAACACTGGAGACTTTCAGATATGAAATATTTTAGAAATTCTAGGCCATAAGGCATTTCTGGCAACAGAGACCATTTTGGAAATTATCTAATATAGAGACCTACATATAAATGATCCTGTCTAATCCATCCTATTTTCTTGCAAGTTTTAAATATAATAACAGCTAACACCTACTATGTGCCAGGAACTATTCTCAGGTCTTTACTGGTATGAACTCACTCAACCCTTACAATAACTCTGTGAGGTAGATTAAAAATAAAATCTCCATTTTGCAGATAAGGAAATTAAGGTCTAGAAAAGTTAAGTATCTTGCTCAGAGTCACACAATAAACAGTGAAACTGGAATTGGAGGCAGCATAATTCTACACCGTTAACTACTTACACTCAAATGAAGATATTTAAAACAGAAGCCTAGACAAACCACTTTACACATAAATGTTTTAAAGTTGGGCTGATATCAAAAGTATTTTTAAAACTGTGCAATGATAAGCTTGATAAGCCTTGGATTTCAAACTTTAAGCCCTTGAAGGTAGCAGTTCTGTATTTAATCTGGTATAAGTGATCCGGGTTAGAAGAACATTCTCCCATTGGCATTGGGGAAATTTTTCAGTATCGAAAGTCTCAAGTGTCATAACTTCAAGTGAGTGAATAGAAGAGGTAATAAATTGGAGAGATGTCTCTTGACTGGGAGAAAGTTATAAGGATTCCTATTTGGGGGAAGGGAACTTGCAGCAGGGAGCTCTTCCGCTAACGTCATGAATCAGAATAGAAAATCATGAAAAGAGGGGCACCTGCATGGCTCAATTGGTTAAGTGTCTGACTCTTTAGCCCAGGTCTTGATCTCAGGGCTGGGAGTTCAAGCCCCACACTGGGCTCCAGACTGGATATGGAACCTACTTTAAAAAAAAAAAATCATGAAAAGGAAATTTTGGCAAGCTGAGATAAAAGGAAAGCCTGGTTGTTTTAGGAGAACACTAACTGTCTGGTAGATAAGTTCTGTAAGAAGAAATACTGTATACACTAAGGATAATGAGATTTGAAAGAGAAGGTTGCAAATTTAACACGATGAAAATACTAAATTTTTCAGGACCATGGACAGACTCCCATGGAGCTCTATTGGCCAAAAGGCTCAAGGCTGAGTCAGGTTCTCTTCAACTTTGAAATAAGCATGATTAAGGTAAGCAATCTTCGACAATACCTAAAAACTTGAAGGAAAAGTACTGAATTAATCTTTTATTTCTTCAAATCTTGTTATAAATGCATATAGATAAATATATAAATGAAACTCTACAACAATACTAGTATCAGAAGGATCTATCATTTATTGTGCTAATCAAGGTGCAAACTGTTTACATGTTGTCTCAATAGTAGTTATAATACAGGTTTTCATATTAGTATTAAAAAGAGATGTGTTAAATTATTATACACATGAGTAAATAATGAAATACTAGCTACTTTACCAGATAAATTCTAAAATCTCAGCTGCTTACTAAAGTCCAATCAGCCAGCAAGACAGGGGAGACAACCATTTCCCGTAACTCAGGGGCTCAGACTTCCCAAAGTTTTGCCATCTTCAATTCCTGGCTTTCAATGTCACCCGGATTGTAGGAATCCAAACAGAAGAAAGAAGAGAGAAAGTAGAGGATCATGCAGGAGGATTTTATGGGACAGACAGATTCCAGAAAGTGGAATATATTACTTGTATCCATATAACACTGGTCATAACTCAGTCACATGGACACACTTAACTGCAGAGAATGCTGGAGGAAAATAGTCTGGTTGGGCACCCACAAGGAAAGAAAACTAAGTGGGTAAACAGACAGCCACTCTTTGTTCAATGGGCAATCATTTGACCTAAAGTAAAATTTAAAGCATAATATGACAAAATATTTAAAGTGGAATACTATTCTATCAAACTATTTTCCCCTCAAGTCTGGGGAAAGCCAATTAATTATAAGCACTCAAAACAAGAATATAACCAAGAGGTTAATGATGTTGTATAGGAAGTAGTTCTGAGTTTCTCCCCATCAGAGGCTGCCAATGCCATTGGAGAGATATGCCTTGGTTGTCCAGAGCCGCCACCAGCATGTGCACTTCCCTTCACTCCTCTGGGTCACTCCAATGGATGCAATGATAAAGGAGAGGTAGGAGGACAAAACAGGAAAATATCCAGGCACATCTCCAATACAACCCAGCACTATGACGCAGCACCGCGGAATGTGGGGGTGGAAAGAACATGGAAAAAAGGCAATGACCCTAGGATAGTTCCACTATTCACTAGTGAGGCAACAGATGATAAACTTTTCTGAGTCTCAAGGACCTCTTATGTAAAATGGGAATAATCATACCTGCTCTGTATGCCCCAGAGATTGGCAAAGTGGCTCAGGGTTTGGTGAAAAAAATAGTGTTGATGAAAGGATATGATTGAGGGGTGCTGGGTGGCTCAGCCGTTAAGCCTCTGCCTTCGGCTCAGGTCATGATCCCAGGGTCCTGGGATCAAGCCCTGCATCAGGCTCCTTGCTCAGCAGGAAGCCTGCTTCTCCCTCTCCCACTCCCCTACTTGTGTTCCCTCTCTCACTGTTCACTGTGTCTCTCTGTCAAATAAATAAAATCTTTAAAAAAAAAAAAAAAGAAAGAAAGGATATGATTGAGAGAATAAGCAGCTACTGAATGAGAGAGAGCGAGTAGGTGAGAGAAGATTAGGCAGGAGAGCAAAGCTACGGAATAAGCTTATTACTGGGACAGTTGTCAGGGAAAGTGCCAATAACTCAACAGGGAAAAATCACAAGTTAAAAAACTTCCAAGCACTTGAAAAAATAAAATTGGTCATAACATGCACCTTGAAAGACATTTTATGGAAATTCAGAACCTGCATGCTTACAGATGGAATCACAAACCAGAAGGGTAAGGAAAAAAGTCAAAAGTTAGGTACAATTATAGGTAGCAATGAATGCTATTTCTCACATGCTTTCCAAACTGGGACCGAGTTTCCCTCTTATTTCTGAGTAGGAGGCAAAGGTGAAATTGTATACCACCTGCTCCACTAACTTGCACCTGTTATTCTTTGTCTCTAGAACTTAGTTTTTCTTAGAATTTTGAGTCTTTACAATTTCCAAGGAAGAAATAAAAAATGCTAATGACCTTCACACCTTCTCAAAAACCATGCAGACAAGTGACTGCCTATCAACATGGCTCATAATTTTTGCAGACTCCTTTCTTCACCAAAAAAGGAAGATTTTGTGACTTTAATTCATACACCAATCATGGAAAATATTTGTTGCTGAGAGGTTACCAGAAATCCATGGACTTTGTTTTCCAGAGAAATTTACAATATAATGGACAAAGAAAACTAATTCTGCACCACCATGGGTTTTCAGTCATTTAATCAGTGGCTTTGAAATGCAGGCACAGTGCAGCATTTTTTAGGATGACAAGGCGAGAATGTGGCTATTCAGCCTGAAAATAAAGCAGTTTTATCTCAAAAATGACCTGAATGTCATCAGAGCCAAAGCACCCTAAGATTCTCATTAGAGGGATGCTATTAAATGGAAAACTGCAGAACCCATTGGCTAAAGGGTCCTACAGCACCTAGTAAGAGAGGTTTAAGGATGAGCTGTCCTCTTTAAAAAATGAAATCTTTTAAAACTTTTCAGAGCACCATACTTCAAGAGATAACACATCACATTCCCTCTAAACCTAAGGGCAAAATGTCTCAGAATGTCCAACCAATCACCAGCCATCTGGTGCAGAGAACAGTTAGGCTACTCTGAGCAGCTCCTCTTTATAGAAAGAGGAAAGTAAAGGCAACATGCATAATCAGAATGGACTTCACTCTCCAATCCTCCTTTCTTCTGAGAAACTCACATTAAATGTCCAATGACAATAAGATGCTGATGTACTACATAAACTCTCTTTAAAGAAGCTTAAAGGTCTTAGCTCAAATTATCCCCCAAGCTTGTAGAGGGAGCAAGATGACTGATATCTTGCACCAAGAAAAATAATCCTGGGGGTGCCTAGTTGGCTTAGTCAGTAGAGCACAGAACTCTTGATCTTGGGGTTGCAAGTTCGAGCCCCAGGATGGGTATAGAGATTACTTAAAAAGAAAAAGAAAAATTAAAAAAAGAAAAGAAAAGAAAAATAGGCCTGCACCTGAAACTAATACACTGCATGTTAACTAACTGGTATTTAAATAAAAACCTTAAAAAAAAAAAAAGGAAAAAATAAACAACTAAAGAAAATTAATTCTTTAATTTTGGGTGATATACTTTGGAAGCTGGCCTTTAAAAAACTGTGTTATTTTTTTCCTTACATTAAAAAACTAATTAATGCCCCCCCCAAAAAAAACACACAAAGAAGAAAAATAGTCTTGGATTTTTATGTCCTGGCTCATCTAAAACATGTGTTTCTTCCCGGGCCACATCCCTTTCTTTCCACCCTTTCATCTACCTTCCTTTCTGCCTCAACCCTCCCCGGCAAGAACTCCCACAATTCTTCCCCCTCTTTTTTTCTGTACCATCAGTTTTGTCCCTATCTACTAGGTCATTCCCATCAGACTACAATTATGCCATTACTTCTCTAATTTTAAAAAACAGAGGGGCGCCTGAGTGGCTCAGTCAGTTGAGCGACTGACTCTTGGTTTCAGCTCAGGTCATGATCTCAGAGCCATGAGGTGAAGCCTGTATGTTGGGCTTTGTGCTCAGCAAGGGGTCTGCTTGAGATTCTCTCTCTCCCTCTGCCCCTCCTGCTCGTGCCCTCTCTCTCTCAAAAATAAATAAATCTTAAAGAGTTTTAAATCTCTCTTAATGTAACTTTCTCAGTCCAACTACCATATTTCTCTTACTACTTTTACACCCAAATCCCTTTTTTTTTAAAGATTTTATTTATTTGACAGAGAGAGAGACACACACAGTGAGAGAAGGAACACAAGCAGGGAGAGTGGGAGAGGGAGAAGCAGGCTTCCTGCCGAGCAGGGAGCCTGATGAGGGGCTCCATCCCAGGACCCTGGGATCATGACCTGAGCCGAAGGCAGACACCTAACGACTGAGCCACCCAGGTGGCCTCCCTCTTTTTTTTTTTTTTTTTTTTTACCAAAAATCCTTTAAAGAGTTATCAAAACTTGTTTCCTATTCCTCCTCTTGTCCCATTCACTCTTAAAGCCACCACTGAAGTCAAAACTTTCCACATTGTGGAGTTCAGAGTTCAAGTCTCAGCTTCACCCTACGTGACCCACTGGCAGCCTTGCACACAACTGATCACTTCCTCTCCCCTAACACACTGGCTTTCCTTAGCTTCCAGGACACTACACTTTCCTAATTTTTCTCTCACTACCCTAGCTCTTTCTTCTCAGTACCTTATCTCCCTGAGCTCTGTGAAGTCTGTGTGCCCCAGGACTTAATCTTTGGACCTCTCTCTTCTGTACTTGCAGTCACTCTCTAGGTGATCTCATTTGCTCTCATGACTTTAAATATTAGAAGCTGATGACTCCCAAATTTCCATCCAAAGTGAGACTTCTTCTTTGAACTGAGGCCAATATTTCCATCTAACTGTTGATATCTCCACTTAAGCATTTGAAAGTTGTCTCAAAGGTTATCATACCCAAAATAGTGGATCCCCAAATCAAGATCCCCTACAGTCCTACCCATTATATATTTTTTATTAACATACACTGCATTATTAGTTTCAGAGGTAGAGTTTAATGATTCGTTTAATATAACGACTCAGTGTTCAATCCATCACGTGCCCTCCTTAACACCCATCACCCAGTTACCCCATCTCCCACTCATCTCCCCTCCAGCAACCCTCAGTTTGTTTCTAGAGTTAAGAAGTCTCTTTCAGTTTGCCCCCCTCTGTTTTTGTCTTATTGTTCCTTCCTTTCCCCTATGTCCATCTGTGTGCTTCTTAAATTCCACATAGGAGTGAAATCATACCGTATTTGTCTTTCTCTGACTTATTTCGCTTAGCATAATATCCTCTAGTTCCACCCACGTCATTGGAAATGGCCAGATTTCATTCTTTTTGATGGCTGAGTAATAGTCCAGTGTGTGTGTGTGTGTGTGTGTGTGTGTGTGTGTGTGTGTGTGTACCACATCTTCTTTATCCATTCATCTGTCAATGGACAACTGAGCTCTCTCCATAGTTTGACCTTTGTGGGCATGAATAGCAACACACTATACTGGCTCCTCAGGTGAAAATCCCTGGTGCCATCTTTGACTTCTCTTTTTTTCCTACACCTTGTATCTAATCCATCAGCCCATCCTAGTAGTTTGCCATCCAAAATATATCCAGGGTCTTCTCCCATCACTTTACTTCCAGCCACCAGCTCTGTTGGCTGCTCCCAGTTCCCGTACAAGCCCCACTGTAATCTGTTATTCACTAAGCAGCCCAAGTGATCCTTGACACCATACATCTGATCACGCCACTCCTCTTTTCAGAACCTACAGTGATTTCCCATCTCACTCCTTCCTATGACCTTCAAACGCCATGTCAGGTGGCTCCTTACTTCTCCGACATCATATCCTACTACAATCCACCTCTTTACCCCCACCCCCGGTCGTTCTGCCATCCACATTATGTCTCCAACACCAGAGCTGCTGCCCTTACTACCCCTCTTTCTGAAGTCTTCGTCCTCCAACTGTCCCCAGAGCTAGTCCCCTCATATGCAGCCACTCTTTACTCAAAAGCCACCTTCTCAGGGTGCCTGGGTGGCTCAGTGGGTTAAAGCCTCTGCCTTCGGCTCAGGTCATGATCTCAGGGTCTTAGGACTGAGCCCCACAATAGGCTCTCTGCTCAGCGGGGAACCTGCTTCCCCCCTCTCTC
>JAQQSY010003027.1:0-13272 GCA_028646535.1 Procyon lotor
TCTTTCTTTCTTTCTTTCTTTCTTTCTTTCTTTCTTTCTTTCTTTCTTTCTTTCTTTCAGATTTTATTTATTTGAGAGAGAGTGAGAGAGCACAAGCAAGGGGGGAGGGACAAAGAGAGAGGGAGAGGGAGAAAGAGACTCCCCAATGAGCAGGGAGCCTGAGGTGGGGCTCGATCCCAGGACCCTGGGATCATGACCTGAGCTGAAGGCAGATGTTTAACCAGATGTCCCATCTTCGCCTTCATTTCAATATTCATGCAAAACGTACAGACCTATGCTTTTTGTCCTTTTTATTGAAAGAATCAGATTCATACACACACATTTCTTCGACTTGCTTAAACTCTCTATAAATGCCTCACTTTTATAATTCATCATGGGCATCCCTTGAGGGTAATAGATAGCAATTAAACTCATTTTTTTTAAGTGGCTGGATATTATTCCTTGCATGGATGTGCCACAATGTGGCACAAATGTGCAGCCATTTCCTTATTTAGATACACACAGCGTGTACCTTTTTTTGTCACTAGAAACTATTAAATAATGATATTTACATATCTTTTTATAATTATGTAAACAATGGCCACAGAAGTTTTAAAAAATTATTCTGTACCCTTTCACAGCTAAAAAAGGACGTTACGAATATCAGCCAACCTCCTAATTTACAGGTGAGGCATCGGAGGCACTGAAAAGTGCAGGGAAGAGCTCAGAGTCATATAAGCAGTTTGGTGGTGTCTCTGTAGCCAGAATACAGTCCCCAGGCAGTAACCTAGCCCCCTTTCCATAGGGCAGGTGCTTGTAGAGAATGGAGATGCAGGCCCCAAAATGGTGGGAAATTTGCCATCAGATAGTGGAATCCACATGCAGAAGGGATCTTCCTGGCCTAATTTCAATCATAAGACAGCCCGCCTTCTCACCAAAGCCTCCTGTGCCATAGGCCAGGGCAAGGGTGAGGGAGAGCTCTGAACTCACCTCAGCCTGTCCCCGGGGGCATCGGAGGAATTCACCCTTTCTTCTCCTCTAAGGAAGTGCCCTTCCAGCAAGTGTGTGGTTTCCTGGCTGGCGGACAGAGGGCAGCTGCTCTCGCCTTCCTGGAGCAGACCCCTTTGACCTCTGAAATGTCCAAGGCCCTGTCTCACTTACCCCCTTATGGGCACAGCCTCCAGGCTCCCAGGAATAGGCAGGAGAGAAAAACCCTTTGGTGTTCCTACCATGAAATGCTAACCAGAAGAAAACCTGTGACCCCTTTCTCTAATGCTTTTCAGGCCTGCCTAATCTTCAGAATCACCCAGAAAGCTTATTTACAATTAACGGATTACCGATCCCAAACACACAAATATACACGTACATATATTTTTCCTTTGGAATTGCCATATATATATAGACATATGCTTTGCACATATGTCTATATATATATGGCAATTCCAGAGAAGAAAATATTTCTTATACATTATTTAAAGTCGATCATTTAAATATCATATATATATTCTATAGTAGTTTTTCTTTGGAGTCCCCAGGTATTGCTATGATTAGCACACTTTTGACCTGTGGCCCACGTCCAACATTGTTATTTTCTCAGTGAAAAAGTCGCGGTCTAGAAATGTTCTACAACTTGCCAGAAACCATTCAGCATGTCTGTGGTGGAGCCGGTACCACTCCCTGTCTCCTAGGTCCCAGGTCAAAATTCTTTCACCAGGTTTATAAATACAGATTCCTTTTAAAACCAAGAGAGATTTATCTTTGTCAAAGTGCCACTGTGAGAGGATGTAAGGGGGGGGGAACCCAGAAACCAGACAAGTACTCACGTTTTCATGGTATTGAACAGAAGCAGCGTTTCTGAACTGAGTGATGGGGGTGCAGGAAGGTGGGCGCCCAGAGTCCCCGGGATGCGTGGGGGGCGCAGGTCTTGGCCAGCTTGTCCTATTACAAAGACTGGCGAATGGACAAAGCCGGTCTAATTCATCTCCTAAGCATGTGAAAGACATTTAGAGACTGAATGATTTTCAGTCCCCCTAGGTTTGGGAATTAAAGGTAAATACGGTACGGAAAATGCTCAGGCCTGGCTTTAAAGATTTGTGTGAAACGCTTCCCGAGGGGGGAAATGCGGGTCACTAAAAGGTTGCTTCTCACTAATGCCCTTGATTGGCTGTTGGTGCGCAGCTCCCTCTGAAGTGACAATCAGTCCAAGTGACCACTGCCCTCTTGCTGCAATTATCAGTGGTCCGGCAATTTCCCTCAATTTTAATCAATCTGGTTTGTGAATAGCCCTTTTCTTTGTTTGAGACAAAAGAGGCAAGTGTTCATTCAGGATGCCTGGCTTCTCCCTGGCAGCTCCTGTTTTCTTTAGGAAGCTTGTGGAGACCCCCGTCCACTTTTAGGCGCGGCAGAAGATTGGCATCTCCTTTCAGTGAAGCGAGAGTCATTCCCGAAGAGCCCAGTGTGACACTGTCCTGAGAGCCCGGGGAGCAGTAGAATGGGGGCAGGAGGAGATGGGCTGAGGGTGGGGAGAAGTGTAGCACGAACGTGGGCTTACTGGTTGGGTCTTTTGGCGCAACAGTTAATACAGGACTCAGTTATATTTGGATTGAGGACGAACAACAAATTCAGGTGGGACATATCTGCACTAATTGAATGTAGACGTCCCGTCTTAACTAGGTGTCTTTTGTTGTCTATCTATATCTGACAATGATAGGGAGAGATGAAGAGGAGGAAGGGAATGAGATGTGAGTCTGTGAAGTCTACAGGGTGAAGGGCAAGATAAGCGACAATGACCATGGTGTCAAAGCACTTTCATTCATTCATGTGTTTGCGCATCCAAAGATTCATTGATAGAAAAGATGTACTGAATCTGCTATGCAGCCAGCATTCTGATGGGAGTATTAAGATAAATAAAGCAGATTAGTGTGGGTGAAGATGTACAAATCCAGGTCATGGTAGAGTATGATAAATACAATAAAACTTGGTACCACTGTGGTTTCCGGTGTTTTTCCATCCATCACACTGGAGAGGTCTGACCATCAATAGCTGAGATCCCTACCCCATAAAGCTTGGGGATATACCAATCTTTTCTGATCAGGAATCTTTCCCTTTTCATTTTTTTCTTGTCCCCACATTCAAGGTATTGCTCCTGGGAGTAGCTGAGTGGGTGAAGCATAAGTAGCAAACATCTATATGTTTTATTTCTCAGATAAATGGGCTTATCTGGACAAGCTTAAACTGGGTATCTAAGTATAGAAATTGGGCCACAGCCATTAATATAGTCCACAGCTGTGTAAGAAAAAAAAATAATATGAAAGAAGATGTGATATGTCTACTTCAGGTTCTTTCTAGATGAGAGGCCCTAAGGCATCTTATTAAAATTTATTTTTAAACTTGATACAGACTGTTTGCCTGCTATTTATTTTTCTGTGAAGGGTTGTCATGCCTTTTGTATGTGTTCCTTGCCATCTGTGGTATATGCACACACACACACACACACACACACACACACACACACACACACCCATCATATCACATGCACAAGTACACTCTTAAAACCAGAGTTGAAATTACCAAAAAGCTAAAACCAATCTAATAAGGAATCAGTAAAATTGGGGCTTAAAAGCATTTGCACAGCACCTATTAGCTGGTGATGGGAATGTGGAAATGCACCAGAGACAGTTCACTGACCTTGTAAAAGGAATTCAGAACGTTAATAGAGATAAGATTGTTCCCCAGGGAGTCCTTGCTTCAAACACCAGCCCTGCCACAGCCTCCTTTATTGGAGTTCCCCCAAAATGCAACCCACTCACATGGGAAGTCTCACTAGTGCCAGGTATGAACCCCGCACCCTGTCCAAGGTTGATTTGCTTAGAGTGGGCCCCTGACTCAAGGACTGCCGATTGGCCAGCATACTGTGGGTGGCGTGAAAGGGCTGGTTGACGGGCTTAATAGTGACCACCTTGACAGTCAGCTTTTCTCTCTCAGAGATGAGCAGATGGCAGAGAAGGAAAAATGGGAGTGTGGTAGAGTCAGGGTGAGGCGGGCATCCAGGCTCAGAAGCTCCACAAGCAACCCCATTCCAAGAGAGGCACAGATGACCGCTGGCCAGTGTGCGGCTGCCCATGTGTGCACATTGTGTGTGTGAGAAGGGTGCTTGCTGGAACCCAGGGGACCTTCCTATTCTTGAAGGTGTTTCCATCTCTCTGAGAGGCCAAGATGTCTGACTGTCTCTGTTCTTTCCAGAAGCCAGATTGTGGATTGTTCCCAGGAGAGCTGGTGGGGCATCTCTGTATTTTTATGGCCATGAGTTTTATTACAATAACTTATTACCTGAAGTAATCCGAAGGAGGCCTGTGCTCCTCCCAAGCAAAGGATTAACTCACAGACCCAGACTCAGCAAGAGAACTATGTGACAAGGCAGCATAGGAGGTATGCTTAGCATAGAGGGAAAAGAAGCTGCAAACAGCTAAGGAGGGCTGGTTTCTGCTGGGAGAATTAGACACAGTGTCTGAAATTGACTCTAAAGGAGGGGTCAAGAGTTTCCTAACCTAGCCCGGCTCCTTCTAAGGAATTAAATAGAACCATGTGATTGTATTAAAGCATTCCTCTGCCTACTGAGTTGAAATCAGATGTCCATATGGCAACCCCTCCACACACACACACACAAACACACACACACGCACATTTGACATACTTGTCTCACTGTCTACACGATGAAACACTTTCCTGTCTTTCCATTCATTTCTTCTTGCAGAGAAAAATGATCAAGGAGAGAGAAACCTAAGAAAACAAGCTACCAGTCATTAACCTCATCCCTCGCCTCCTACCAGATGCATATGTTACCTCCCAGGAGACTCACAAGAATCAGCTATATACTGCTCCCTTTTTAAAGGTAGGTTAACTGAATCAGAATGGGTAAGTGGTTTGCCCTAGTATCACGCAAATAGTAAGAATACAGGTTTCTTTCTTTTTAATTAAAACAATGTAAAAATAAAAACAAAAAACTTCAGGGTTGTCAGGTAGGACCTGTTCCCAAATTCCCCCTTACACTCTGCACCAAAGTCCTCTGGTCACTTCTCTTTATGTGGCTCAGGGCCCACCATGGCCACAGGCAACCCAGTGTCAGGCTTCTCTCCAGTGACCTAGGGTTTACGGTAATTTTGACTCTCCTGACCTCATTTTAAAACTTATCTGCCCTTTGCCTCTTAAGATTCTTGCTACAGAATTAGTCGTGAAGTAAGCAAATCAAACACTGTGGTATTAAAGGATGTTAATGGTCAAAATACAATTCCCTATTAAGACTGTATTTGCATTTTATTCTGGAGAAAGTCCTTGAGAATGTAGCATATCCCTAAGTTTGGAACCCACTTTACCAGCTCAGAGGATTTTTTTTTTTTTTTTAAATAGGTCAGATAGATCACTAGTTAAAACCCACAAAATGGTCCTGCTTATGAGTTCAGAAAGCACTATTGGTCTTCAGCTCTTCTTTATAAATCCTGGAACCCCCAAATTCCAGACCCCAAAACTATAATCAACTGATAGAGTTTTGTAAAGCCCATCTCATGTTGAAGCTTAAAAGGCAACACCATTTTTTAAAAGATGGAAATTAATATTTGTGGATTTAAATCGAAGTGAAATTATATTTGGATCCACCACGGTCATAAGCTGACTGACCAGTGTTCATTTTCCCAAGAACCATGGCTTTTTGTGGCTGTTCCTCGGTGATGTGTGTACTGGCCTGTATCAGCTTGCAGGAACTGATTATTAAATTTTCAGAGATTTTGTGAGCTGGTTGACTTCACATTGAAAGTTTGTAATTGGCCATAGTGAGAATATATTCGCCATGGAAATTGGCAAGCACTGTAAATCCAGGGTTGATTAATTGATCTTTATTTATTTATTTCTGCATTTACTACAGAACCAGTTTTTAAATCATTAATCATTTACCAACATACCACCACCTATCCTACTTCCTTCCATTACTTCCTTTTTTTCTTCTCTTTTCCCTCCCTCCCTTCCTTCCATTCTTTCTCTCTTTCCCTTTCTCTCATTATTTTATTTTCTCTGTCTTCTAATATTTCTAATAGTACTAGGTGTTCTGACAGGCCCTTTACAAAAAAAATATAATTTCATCATCATAACACTTTTATACTATTTTGCCTCAATTAAAAAAATAAAGAAACAGAGGCTCAAAGAATTTATGTAATGCCCAAAGGATGCTATCAGTAAAGAGAAGTGGAATCAAAACACAAATCTGTCTTGTTTGAAAGCTCCTGTTCATTCCTGAATCCTGCACTAGCACACACACAAAACAAAAACAAGCAAACATAGGGCTGGGTCAGCAGTTTCCAAACAGACTTGTTTTTTTTTTTTCCAGATCTTGACAGATCTGTTACTGGATGACAAACATGTCCTAATAGCCCCACTAGACTTCTGTCCCTAAAGTAATCTATCAAATAAAGTTAGTTATGAGAATGGGAAGTGGCAACCTGCCCTGAGTTTATTTTAGGGTAAAGGATTCAGTTAGGTTTCACTACCCATTGGAGAAGTCAAGATTTCTTAGTTGGGCAGTGCACAAGAAGTTCCCCTGTCCTCTCAGAGAAAACTAAGGATAGAGGTGACTAGATACCACTCCCATTTCCCTACCAACTCCTGTAGAATTTCCAACTGAACTTACAATTTAGAAATGTCCAAGCTCTTCCCCCCACTTTAATCCTGTATCTCTGGGGGTTGCTTATTTTCCTCTCTGGGCATGGGTTTTATACTAAAGGAAAAGCTCCATAACTCAGGTCTTACAACACCAAATTCTGGTGAGTTCAGGACAGATGATTCAGAAACATCTGGATTTAATTTCCCTGTTAACAGACATGGGATTAGAAATTAAGGGAAAAGTTTTTGGCAAATGGTATTTGGGGGAGATTGTCAAGCCCCAAACTAAATGCAAAGCCTTAAATAGAAACAGATGAATTCATTTGCTCATTCATTCAATACACATTTATTCAGCAGGCGCCTCTTGTGTGGCTGGCAATATTTGATGCACTGGAAAACAGTAGTGAGCTGGGCAGGGCAAGACAGAAAATTAATTTGTAAATCTGGAAACAAACAGGATGCTTTCAGATGGAGTTAAGGGATGTGAAGAAAATAAAACAGTCTTTAATAGTGCCCTTCCCAAGTAGGTTATGAATAGTTCCTTAATTTCTCCAGCAATGTTTTCTAGTTTACAGTATTTCTGTCTTATACATCTTTTGTCAGATATATACCTAAATATTTCCTATTTTTGATATTATTTTCAATGGCATTTCTTTGTAATTTCAATTTCAGATAGTTGTGGTATACAGAAATACAAATGATTTTTCATATTGATCTTGAATCCTGGAACTTTGCTAATTAAGTTATTAGCTATACTAGCATTTTGGCAGCAGGGGTAGATTCTATAGAATTTTTGATGAACATAATCATGTCTTCTATGAGTAAAAACAGATTCATTTTTTTCCCTTTCCGATATGGTTGTTTATTCCTTTTTGTGCCCAGTGTTGAATAGGAACAGTGGAAGTAGATCCTATTGTCTTGTTCATGATTTTAGGGGGAAAATATTCTGGTTTTCTTCATTAAGTATGATACTAACTCTAAGTTTTTGGTATATGTTTTTTATCAGATTCATAAACTTCCTTTCTCTTTCTAGGTTGAGGAAGTTTTTATTAGGAATAGATATTACATTTTGTCTAATGCATTTTTCAGCATATATTGTAATGGTCATGTGGCTTTTCTCTTGTAGTTAGTTAACATCATCAGTTACAGTGATTAATTTTTGTACACTAACTTTGAACTTTTAGGATAAACCCTGTCTGATCTTTATGTATGGTTGAATTGAATTCGCTTAAATTTTATTGAGACTTTTGGCTTTTACCTTCCTGAGCAATATTGGCCCTTAGTTTTTTATTATTGTAATATTTTGGGGTCTGGTTTTGATATTAAAGTGATGCTGGTCTCATAGAGTAAGTTGGGAAGTGTTCCTTCCTCTCCAATTGTCTTAAAAAGTTTGAGTGGTTGTCATATGCTGTTTGCTTGTTGGTTTGTTTGTAGAATTCTCCATTGAAGCCAACTGTGACAAGAGTTTTCTTTGTGGGAATTTTTTTAAACACAAATTAAATTCCTTTAGTAGATAATAGGGCTATTCAGGCTATCTATTTCTTCTTGAGTGAGTTTCAGTATTTTCATGTTTCCAGGAACCTTTGCCTTTTACCTAAGTTGTCGAATTTATTAGCATATGAAAGTTGTTTGTAATATTTTTTCATTATCCTTTTCATATATAAAAAATATGTACTTATGTTGTCTCTCTTATTCTTGACATGGGTAATTTGTCTTTACTCTTTTTCATGTTAGTCTAGTGATCAAGTAATTTTATGGTTCTTCTCAAAGAAGTGGGTTTGGATTCATTAACTCTCTCCAATCTTTACCTATTTTCTATTTGATTTAAGATGTGATTATTTTGTTTCTACTGCTTATTTTGTTGTTGTTTTTCTCTCCTTTTTCCAGTTTCTTAAGCGAAGTTACTGATTTAAAACTTATTTTGCTTTCTAATATAGGCTATTATTTCTGTAAATTTTCCTCTAAATACTCCCTTAGCAACATCTCATGTATTGAGGTATATACGTATGTATGTGTTTATATATATAATTTTAATTTTTTAGTTCAAAAGGCTTTCTAATTTTTCTTTGAGTTTTCTCACTGATTCATATCTATATAGAAGTTTGTTTTTTAGTTCCCACATACATAGGAATTTTCTAGAGATCTTTTTAATGGTTGTTTTAATTTTTATTTTACTAGGTTTAAGAACATACTTTGTATGATATAAGCTTTTAAAATTGTTGAAATTTATATAAGACCAAAAATGTGGTCTAGTCTTTGTTATTAGATAATAAAATGAAAAGTGACTAACTAAATATAGACTTAATTTTATCTACTTCTATGTTTGTTTTTATATTTCTTCCTATGATAAGTGTCACAAAATATAGTATTAAATATGTATTGCTGCAAAATAAATACAGTGCTTTGAAATAGTTGTCACATATCAAAACATCTAGTTAAAAACTTACAAACATTATATGCATTAGATAATGTTTGCTGAATTATAATTTACTTTTAATAGTTATCCATCTTTTTCTTATTCTAATTACTCTCTCAAATGTCTGTTAGACACTGAGAAGGTTTACTTGGTTGATTACCATAAACTGGTATATCATATTCAAGGTGCAGGTTCGCACACCCCCAGCCAGGCTGTCTCGAACTCCCCACCTCAAATTACTTATCCTAGGGGCACCTGGGTGGCTCAGTGGGTTAAAGCCTCTGCATTCAGCTCAGGTCATGATCTCAGGGTCCTGGGATTGAGCCCTGCATCGGGCTCTCTGCTCGGCGGGGAGCCTGCTTTCTCCCCTCTCTCTGCCTGCCTCTGCCTACTTGTGATCTCTCTCTCTGTCAAATAAACAAATTAAAAAAAATTACTTATCCTAAATCATATTTAGAACTACTTCAGATTTTACACACTCAGGAATGAATTTCAATGCAAATGAGATCCATTAACAAATGAAAAATGGTGGTGGGGGGAATTATCACTCTGAGAAGAGTCATTTGTCAGAGGGAAGGCTCTTCTATGTTTCACATTGACTTTCAAGAAAAGATACTGACCCAATGATTTATTGGATCAATTTCTTATAAATACAAAGGATACTTAAACTCTAAGGATTTTTCCAAGATCTCACTCAAGAGAACTGGTGTTACAGAACAAAATCCTATGGTATAAATGAGTATAAATGCACAATTGTACTAATGGCTTCTGACTGTGTAGAAAAGTTACTAGGTTTTTCAAATTTGAAACCTATGTGGTAGAATAAGCACCATAGAGAATTTTTCTAGGAAGCATAGAACGTAAAAGGAAATCAATTTTTTTTTTTTTGCCAGGTTTTATGTAAAGCACTTTTCAGGTATTATGTCTTTAATCCTCACTGTAATAATTTTGTGTAGTAAATCTTATTTCCCTCATTTTTAGGTGTGACAACTGTAGCACAAAATATATAAGTAGCTTGCCTAAGGCCACACAAGTAGAAAGTGGCACATCTAGAAACGCTACCTAAGATTCACTATATGTGTCAGTCACTGTGTTAAAATCTTAAAAGATATGATTGTTTCCTCCTCACATCAACCCTTTGAGGTTGATTGAAGCATTTTACAGATGAGGATAATAAAAGTATACAGAGCTTAAGTGTATTACCCAACTTCACACAGCTAGCAATGAGCAGTATCAGGATTCAAATCCAGGTTCATTTGGGTCTAAAGTTCTGACCTCCAGGATAATTAATTGTGCCAAGGAAGAGAAAGAGTCTCCCAGAGAAGTCTCATGAGAGAGCTCATGTTGAGGCTGGATCACGAGAGAAGCGTAGGCATTATTCCCAGATTTGAAGACAGATATTTGCAGGGGAGAGAGTAAAGACTGAAAAGGCTTATGGGGAAGTGAAATAATGCTGTTTCCAAGCTGACCAGTTAGGCTTGAAGGTTCAATTCTCAGAGAAACTGGAAAGGCAAATAGTCCTTGGGGCTTCAAACAAGAAGGTTAAGTCATTGGATAGGCATTTTGACCCAGGAGAACATTGAAGAAGCTGCCACACAGTGTCCTCCCAGATGGTCAAACTATTTCTCCATTGTGCCATCAGGTGAAGACATAGCTAAGTGTTTTCAGACCATTTCTGCTGGACTAAAGGGAGGTCCTACTGTTCGTTGGTTTTCATGACAGTTATGTTTACAAACTGTGGCCTCAAACTGATGTGGTTTCTAAGCCTGTATTAGCCACTTGATAGCTAGATTGCCTTGGACAAATTCTTAAGCTCCCTGAATCTCAATTTTCTCATCTGAACAATGAGAATAAATGAATGCTTATTGCAGATTAGCCACTTGGAGATGGGGGCAAACAGGAAGTGGGGCAAGATATGATGTTTAGAGTAGATGCTATTTTGTGACCTGTCCAATTCTAGGCATTTCTGATACTAAATCTGAAAACCTGGAGTCAAAGATACTGTTATCAGAATATTGTCTAGTACCTCTCAAAAAACTTACTATCCCAGCAGCTGTATCTAAGATAGATCCTTTGTTTGTTTGCTCTCAGAAAGGAAAATAAGAAAAGAAATCTAAACTTACTGAATACTTACTGTCAGGAAATATGCTTTCCACTTAATATTCATTATAATTTTTAATCTTGCAAAGCCACATTTTGCAAGTATTTTGCATATTCTCAGGCACATGAGAGAAATAATACATAACAGATAAAAAATAAAGAAAATTCCCTCAAAATGTAAAGCTGACAACTTGAGCATTCAAGAAATAAACTTGCATCTGTCAAACTCTGAAATGTGTCCTTCTTACCCTGGGCTGCCTTCTAAGCACAAAGATCTGTTCTGAAAATAGACTGACTTCCTGACATTGCCCCTCCTCGAACAGACGCTTGCTCTTAACTTGGAAGGGTCCAAAGAGGACTGGTCTTCCAGGGAAGCTGGGCATTGTTCCTTAGCATTCTGTCCACTATTTTCTAACCTGCCATATCCTGTCACTCCAGCTTCCTTCCCCTTGCTGATAACTGGGCAGAGTGAGCTGCAGACCTAACTGTACACATCACTTGCCTTTTTGTCCCACTGATGCAATTATCCTTGATAGAGGAGATTTATGGCATTCCTATACTTCCGAGGAAGCTCACTCCAGATGTAGAGTGAAGTTTAATGACTCCCTCTTAAAGAAACAAAACAAAACAAAAATAAATAAAACAAGGGCAGCTGAAGAGTTTCGTCCTCACCCTCTAGGGCAGACACATAATGTCCCTCATGTTCCCATGTAAGTGTCCCTTTTCCTTCCTTCTTATCGCTTTCCTTTAAAGTGTGCCTGGAAACATTACAAAGGGGAAAGTATAAACAATGTCAGTGGTGGTGCTATATTTAAAGGAAATTTAGGCTTTGCATCCTGTCCTCCTCTTTAAAAAATAAATAAATAAACTTGCAAGAAAGTCCTGTACATTTTGTAGACTTGCCTGGGTGTTCTGGCTTATTTAAATTAGATAATCAGTTTAGCTTTCAAACAGTCTTGGAATGGGCTTTCTGCTTTTCATGTTGGAAATGGAAGACACCAAATTCCAGCTTTCTGGACTAACTTCATATCCTTTGAACAACTATGTTTTTTTGTAATTTTAATAATTTCTTCTGTAACACTTCCCCAAAAGGTAACATCCTAAGGTTGAGATAGATAGATAGATAGATAGATAGATAGATAGATAGATAGATAGATAGATAGTAGGAACGAAATGGAAACCTATGAGTAAAATCTGCTTATACATATGTTTTGCTTAACTTCAACGACATTTTATTTTATTTTATTTTTCATTAGGTTATGTTAGTCACCATATAGTATGTCATTAGTTTTTTGGGATTTTTTGTTTTTTATAATTAATATATAATGTATTATTTGCCCCAGGGGTACACGTCTGTGAATCATCAGGCTTACACATTTCACAGCACACACCATAGCACAGACCCTCCCCGATGTCCATAACCCAGCCACCCTATTCATACCCCCCCAACCCCCAGCAACCCGCAGTTTGTTTCGTGAGATTGATAGTCTCTTATGGTTTGTCTCCCTCCTGATTCCATCTTGTTTCATTTTTTCCCTACCTACCCTCCACGACCCCCCTTGCCTTGCATAATACCCTCTAGTTCCATCCATGTTGTTGCAAATGACAAGATTTCATTCCTTTTGATGGCTGCATGGTATTCCATTGTATGTGTGTGTATATATATATATATATATATATATATATATATATATATATATATCAAATCTTCTTTATCTATTCATGGGCATCTAGGTTCTTTCCATAGTTTGACTGTTGTGGAACTTGCTGCTAAAAACATTCAGGTGAACTTGCCCCTTTGAATTCCTACATTTGTATCTTTAGAGTAAATATTCAGTATTGTGATTGCTGTGTCGTAGGGTAGCTCTATTGCTGCTATAAATATTTGGGTGCACATGCCCCTTCAGATCATTACATTTGTATCTTTAGGGTAAATACTCAGTAGTGCGATTGCTGGGTCGTAGGGTAGCTCTATTTTCAACTTTTTGAGGAACCTCCATACTGTTCTCCAGAGTGGCTGTACCAGCTTGCATGACCACCAACAGCGTAGGAGGGTTCCCCTTTCTCCGCATCCTCACCAACATCTGTCCTTTCCTGACTTGCTAATTTTTGCCATTCTAGCTGGTGTG
>JAQQSY010003028.1:0-13272 GCA_028646535.1 Procyon lotor
GGCAGCGATGCACACTGGGCACCCAAGATTGGGTAGGGGAGGGATTGAGAAGAGAAAAGGAGCTAATCAGAAGGAAGCAAGGTAGCAAAGACAGAGAAATTCTATGACCAACCTCACTCTTTCAGATTGCTCACAGCTATGAGAACAGTAACTCTCCTCTTGCCACAGATCCTAAGGGGCTCTGTGATATTTTCTAAATGCCATTCTTATATGTTGAGAAATATGGGTTTGTTGAGAAAGGGGATTTATTTAGGCTTTTACCTCTTCTGGAAATTCTTTTAGGGGCTTATTTAGGCAAGAAAAGATAATATGGCACTCTACCTGTACTCTGTGAGTGGCCTCAGTGATGTATAGGGGAATCTCTGCCAACCAGGTTTTTCTTACAGTTATGATTTTTTTCATCATCATCATTAACAAGCACTCTTTTAGGGCTGGAGGATCTGAAGTCAGATTGCCAGGCTTAGACTCTGTTTCTTACTGGCTATGTGACTCTGGGCAATTTCCTCATCTGTTAAATGGTCATAATAATAGTAGCTACCTCATATGTTGTTGTAAGAATTACATAAATAAGTACATGTAAAGATTTTAGAACAGAGTAGGCTTTCAATGAATTTAGCTATTATTACAATTCTGAGAAAGTTATAATCAGGGCATGCCACAAAAAAACATGGATATAATTGAAAAGACTACCCCAAAATTTTGAAGTTTTACTTTATAGTAATTATTAATATTTTTCTTCATAAGGACTTTTTGTTTTATAGTTCCTAGCACTTTGATGAAACTTTTTTTCTAGATTGGAACACATCATATAATTTAGTAGTATTTATTCCCTAAAGATGTTTCCTAACAAAGTATTAGTTGCTTCTTTCATCTGCTTTCTCCTCCTCCTTTATTGAGGAAGTAAGAGTCAAGTGTTTTGCCTTAAAATATCCTGAATCCCAAGAGAAATATTTATATAATAAGCAACTGGAAAGATCAGGAGATGTAAGAAGACCATGAGATGTAAGAAATAAAACACGGGAAGCCTGGGCTGAAATTAAGAGGACAAAATTAGGAAAGGGGCTTTTGGCCTAAACAGAAGGTTCTGGGAAACTCAGACAGGAGGAGAAAAATTACCATATTCTTTTGTTTGTTCAAGTCAGTGGTTTATTTCTCATCAATATTATATGAAGATGATAGAAGCTATTTTGGATCAGCTAAAGGAAAATACTATAGTCGCTTGGTACTTGCTTATCTTAATTTTTATTCTGTTTCCCTTCTTAGTTGTCTCTGTTTCTTGAACACTCCATGCTCTCTCTTGCTTTCTGAAGGGTGGAACTTTGCACACACACAATATTGTTCTTCTCTAATGTTCTTCTTCTCTAGATTGTAAAGTTCTTGACTGCCCAGCCCTTATTTCTGGGGTCCTGGAAAATGTACTCTGTCTTGATCTATATGGTGGTTTACTTGCATAAAAATTTTAAAAAGGGGCACCTGGGTGGCACAGTCGACTAAGCATCCTACTCTTGGTTTTAGCTTAGGTCATAATCTCAGGGTCGTGGGACTGAGCCTTGCGTTGGGCTCTGCAGTGTGCACAGAGTTTGCATGAGATTCTCTCTCCCTCTTTCTCTGCCCCTCCCCCCTAAAATAAATAAATAAATCTTTAAAAAAATATTTTAAAAACCCCACTAAAATCAGTGCGATTCTATGCAGATTATGTATGCCTTGATAGAGAAGAACAAAAAATCAGGCACTTAGCTGGAATTTAATCTGCACAACACCAAACCTTGAGTTTAAATGGAACATTTTGAATGATTACAAAAGTTCTTATAATTATTTGAAACATATACTCCTATAGTTTTCATCTGTTGGCCATATATCTATTCTCTGAGCCAACTTTAAATAATTCTTTTTTTTTTTTTTTACAGGATGCTTTTTAAAATATTTGATGAGAGCTTTCATGTTCCAGGCGAATTTCAACCCTTCCTGTCATGACAGTTTTAATTTTTTAATCGTCTTTGTCTTTCCTCAGCAGATGTTCTCTTGTTTATTAATGTCTTTCAAAATATGGTACCTAGAACTGAACACAGATTCCTAGTATTATCTGACCAATGCAGAGTACAACTTGCTATCACTTCCCTTGAAATTATATTTTGCTACTATTAAACAGACTAAAAATTTTCATTTTTGTTTAGTATTATCTTTTCTCATATTAAGACTCCTTTTCAACTCTATTTAAAATTGCCATTAAACTAGATCCCCTCCACCCATATTTGCATAAGTCACTTTTTAAAATAAATTCGGGCCTGGGGTGCTGGGTGGGTCAATTGGTTAAGCTTCTGCCTTCGGCTCTGGTCATGATCCCAGGGCCTGGGATCCAGCCCCCATCAGGCTCCCAGCTCAGCAGGGAGCCTGCTTCTCCCTCTGCTTGCCACTCCCCTGCTTGTGTTCTTCTCTCCCTTTCCCTGTCAGATAGATTAATAAAGTCCCTAAAAATAAACAAATCAAGTTAAATTAAATTAATTCAGGCCTTTAAATTCTGTTGGCTTTAGGCAATAATGAGTTCCAACTTATTCCACCCAAAATTACATTCTCTATTTCATAGGTTTACTATGAAGATTAAATATAATAATGTCTATAAAATGTGTTTTATAAAATGCATAGGATATGCAAATTTAAAGAAAATAATTATTGAGATAATTTTGGAACTAAGACTTTCATCATTTCATGTTGCTTATTAAGAATATTAAATGTAAAAAGCACAGGGACAGAGTCCTACATCATAACTTCCTATTAAGTTGATATCCATCAACAATTTTTGTCTTACTTGTTTAATCATTATTAAGCAGGAAAATAGCTGAATGCCATATGAAAAATCAAGATACATTAAAAAGCATATAGAAATAAGACACAAGTTGAGTAGCTTATATTTTTTTGGATCATCTCTTAACACATAGTTAACTCCTTAAGCAATAATCCTATACAGTCATACTTAAAGCTTTATAATACATTTTCATTTTTGGTAGATCTTGACTATTGCTGGCCTTATGAATTTCCGTACACTATTGAATATGTTATTCTAGTCCTGCATTTATGCATTCATGCATGTTTGCACACACACATACCCACACACAAAAACACACAGTCTGTTTAAGATTTTGGCTAGGATTGCTTTGAATCTATAGATCGATTGGGAGAGAACTAACATCTTTAAAATAATGATTTTTCCAATCCATGGCCGCAACATGTCTTTCCATTTACTTAGAGTCTTTTTATTGTTTTTCAGTGAAGTTTGTAATTTTTCTATAAAGTCTTGCACATCTTCCTATGTATGTCATATTTTTGTACTGTGCGAAGTGGTATTTTTTAAGAATATCATTTTCTAACTTTGTTGTCAGTATAAAACCTAGTTGATTTGTGTTTATAGATTTTTTTATCTACTAACTTTGTAAATGCTAATAAATTCCAACAATTTTTAAATTTTTTTCAATTATCTTACAAGGTCATGCCAATCCCTTTAACATATACATTTCTGTGTCCTTCTATTTTAATCCATCTCTCTGCCCCCATCTCCCTCAAGCTACTCTCCTGCATCTTGTTTTTAATAATTTAATGTTTTAAAATATTGTTTTAACACATATATATTCCTCTAAAAGAATATTTTCATTTAAATTTATTTTAATTGTATGAGATATTATATTGTAAATATTCTGGGACTTATAATCAGTATTGCATTACTTCATTCTTATTGCTGCAGAAAGAAAACGTGGGAGAATACCTTCTTGATCTTGGTGTAGGGAATGGTTTTTAGCATGACATTTATGTAGCATGACTATATAAAATTAGTATCTTTTTTCATCAAAGAAACTTTTAATATAGTAAAAAATAACATATAGAAAGTAGGGACTTGTATGCCAATGTTCATAGCAGCTGGATTTAGAATAGCTAGAAGGTGGAAAACAATCGAAATGGCCATCAACAGATGAATGGATAAACAAACTGTGGTCTATACATACAACGGAATATTACTGTACACTGTAGACAAGCCTTGAAAACGTGGTAAGTGAAAAAAGCCAGACAAAAAGAAGAATATTATGTGATTCCACTCATATGAGATAAATTTATAGGCAAGTTCATAGTGACAGAAAGGAGAATGGTGGTTAGGAGAGACAGGGGAGGCGAGCATGAGGAGTTATTGTTTAATGAGTACAGAATTTCAGTTTGGGGTAATGCTGGCACAACAGTGTGAATATATGCAATGCTACTGAAGTACGCTCAAAAATTGTTATGTATAATGTACCACAATATAAAAAAATACATAGTACAAACTAGGAGACAGGTTTTATAGCAACTATAATCCAAAAAAATAAAAGAAGTAGGGGTGCCTGGGTGACTCAGTTGGTTAAGTGTCTGCCTTTGGCTCAGGTCATGATCTCGGGGTCCTGAGATCAAGCCCCACATCCGGCTCTGTGCTCAATGGGGAGCCTGCTTCTCCCACTCTCTCTGCCCCTCCTGTTTCTTTTGCGCTCTCTCTCTCTCTCAAATAAATAAAAAAATCATTTTAAAAAAGAACTATAGGGAAAGGATAAATCAGTCAATAGAAAAATGAGCAAAAACCAGGATCAAGAAAAACCATGGCTGATAAACATATGAAGAGATATTCAACCTCAGCTGTGACAGGGAAATGCAATTCAAAGCCCCAGTGAGATGCCATTTCACATTCACAATTCATATTCACCTGAACAGCAAATACTAAGAAGTCCAATAACCTAAGTGTTGGAGAGGATGTGGAACATATCTTACTCATTGTTGGAATATAAATTAGTATAACAATTTCAGTGGTTCACAAACTCAACATTTTAACAATTCTATTCTTAAATATTTACCCAAGAGAAACTCAGGCTTTCACTGCAGAAATATCTATAGTAAAGTCTGCAGCTACATTATAACAGAAAAAGCTTGGAAAATTCCAAATGTTCCCTGAAAGAGAACCTGAAATATAGTTAACTATATTTTTGGTATCTTCAAGCAGTGTGTTATGCTGTAGTAACCAAAGTAAATGAATTATAGTGGTCCTAAAAAGCTCATGAACTTTTCAGACTTCTTATAATGCTCATTAAGTGTCAGTACTGCATCTTATGTAGTATATGTATTTAATTAGCTGCATCTCACACATTTTGGCATCCAGTACTTTTGTTACTGCTCAAGTCAAATATTTTCTTATATTTATAATTCTTTCTTTTAATAATACATTATTTAGAAATATGTATCTTAATTTCCAGTTTTTTTCTACTTCTTAATCTTGTGTTTAGTTACAAAGAACACTATATAATTTCATTATATAATTTCTATATAATATTCTATATATTATATATATATTTATATAATTTACATTATATAATTTCTATATAATATTCTATATATTTTATATATATATTCTATATAATTTCTATATAATTTCATTCCTTTGAAATGACTTGAAGTGTGTCTTATATCCCATTAAATGGTTAATTTCTGTAAATGTTTGAAAACAATGTCTTTTTTATACTTCTTTTGTACAGTAGCCAATATTTGCCCCTTAGGTCACTTTTACTAATTATTTCATTGAAATACCTATCTTTATTAATTTTTGTCTGCTCATTCTTTCAATAATTGAAAAAATCGTTTTACAGTCTCCCACTATGATTAGGAAGTTGTTTCTTTTGTTCTATCATGTTCTCCCCCTTACTTATTTTGAGGCTGTGTTCAGTGTATAAAAATTGAGAATTGTCACATAGCTTTCTTTATACCCTGGGAAGGCTTTTAACTTAAAGCCTACTTAATTGATAGTAATATAGCTATACCATCTTTCTATTCATCTGTGTTGCTATGCCACACTTTGAGCTACACTTTTACTTCCAATTTTTCTGTGCCTCCATATTTTAGAGAGATCTTTTGTAAACAACATTTGCTTCTCTTGTTTCTTTTATTCTCTTTTCTTGCTGTCTTTTGGATTAAATTTTTTAAAAATTCAGTTTGTATTTCCTTTGGCTAGCTTAGAAGCTATACACAATGTGTCTAGACTTTTAGTGGTTGCCATGGAAGTTATTAAATGAATTCTTAAATTATCAGTGTTTAAAGTTAGTACTTTTGTTATTTTCCTAGAGAGCCAAAGGACCTCCAGGGCACTTTAACTTCAATATCTCAATCTCAATTTATTTATTGCTGTTGTAATTTATTAGTGTTGTGAATTTTCAATTTTTACAATGCCCACGTGATATTATTGTTTTTTATAGTCAAAGTTACCTAATACTTAACTACTACTTTATATTTCGTCGGTTCATATATATTTCATCTTTCATGTTTTTTTGTTTTGTTTTGTTTTGAGTAGGCTCATGCCCAACATGGGGCTTGCACTAACAACACACTATCAAGAGTCATATGCTTTACTGACTGAGCCAGCAGGGTGTCCCACATCTTTTATCTTCTGCCTGAAGAGTGTCTTTTAGCATAATTGTCTTTTCTGTTTGGAAGCTTCTAAGAAATCACAAGTTTTATATGTGTGTGTATTTATTTATTTATTTTTACTTTATACTGCATTACTTTTGGAGAGTGCATTTTTTTTAATGTTTACTTTTTTCCTTCATTGGCAACTGCGGATGCATTTTTTAGGTTTTGGTTCCGAAAGGGCATTTTTCACAAATCTTTAAGCTGCACCTCTGTCCAGCTTGCCAGCCTTTTTCTTGTCTATTATTTCCTTGACTCTGTTCATGTATATTCTGATTCTTTCCAATTTATGCTTTACTGGATGTTCTTAGGATTAACTCCCTGAGTTACCAAATAAACCCAAAACATTGAATTTAATGTGTAAGCAGAAACCAAATCCACTTTTGCTTGTTCAAGGAGATCCAACTTCTGCAACAACTCATTTCTAGAAACAGACAACATAGTCTTTAGTGTCTCATCCACAGCACCAATGGAATTCTCAAATGTTGATAAATACTCATGAAATTTTTAAACAATTTATTTATTTGAGGGAGAGAGAGCCTGAGCAGAAAGAGGGGCAGAGGAAGAGGGAGAGAGAATCCTTGAGCAAACTCCCTGCTGAGTGTAGAGCCTGACACAGGGCTTCATTCCAGGACCCTGAGACCATGACCTCAGCTAAAACCAAGAGTCAGCTGCTTAACCAACGGAGCCACCCAGGCACCCCAATACTCATGAATTTCTACTGAATAGTCTTCATTAATTTCTTTGCCTGCCATTATGACCAATTTACTGGTCTTTTACTCCTGTCTCTGGAGAGTACATTTTTTAATCTGAGGAATTTATGTTATGGAAAATTCTCAGTTATTGCTTTTTAAGAATATTTTCTCCAATCTAATCTTTGCATTTTATTCTTTCTAAAATGCTAAAAATGAGCATTCATAAATACCCTACCTTGTTTAAGAACTAGGCATATACTCATGGACTACACTTTGCTCTTCCCTTCTCTTGTCTCTCTCCCACTCCCAGTATCCTGGATCATCTTCTCTTTACTTTAAAAAATTGTAACCAGTATCCTGGATTGTCTTCTCTTTACTTTAAAAAATTGTTTTATTATATATTTTTTTTAGTTTTACATAACTTTTAAACTTTATAAGGTAATGTCATACTAAGTCTTTTTGACTCACTAGTCCTAAAATCCAAAATTTGGTTTCTAAAATGAATTTATGCTGTTGAGGATATAGATCATTTATTTTCAGTGCTATATACTATTCCTTTGTAGGAATATGTATCATTACATTCTGCTGCTGGATTATTTTGTGGTTTTTTTTTTCTATTTCAATCAATGCTGCTATGAATATTTTTATGCACATTTGCTGGCTGGTACACAGAGGCAAGGGGTTCTCTAGAGAATGCACTTAGAAGTGAAATTGCCCATGTCGAACTTGAGGAAATTTCAAATTGTTTTCCAAAGTGATTAAACCAATACACTCTAGCTAGTAATATGGAAAAGTTCCTGTTGTTTCCTATCTTCACCTATATGGTATCATCAGACATCTTTCTTTCTTTGTTTTTTGCTTTTGTTTTGTTTTGCCAACCTAGTAGGTATAAAATGACATCTTATTATTGTCTTAATTTAGTTTCCAAGATTACTAATGAGACTATGCTTTTTACCACATACTTATTTGCCAGTTATATTTCCTCTGTATGAGAGGAATGTTTATGTATTCTGCCCACTTATCTATTAGGTTTTGTGTCTTTTTATTGTTGAAAGATTCTATTTTAAATATATAATAATTCTTAATCCTTTGTTGATCATAGCTGTTAAAGATATCTTCTCCCTTGTATTGCTGCTGGTATTTTTTTATTTTTGGAGGGAAGGAGTGGAATTGGATGATTTATTTTCCTCACCAGTTATAGCCTGAAAGAAACTTTCTAATATGTGTTATAGTTAATTCTCAACTTTTAATTAGAGAAAGGTTGCTTTACCCCTTCACCCACCATCATTTTGAAGGTCAGTTTTGTTTCCTTTCTTCTCTAAATTAAATTTTCTATAGAGCTCAAGTAGATCTTTCTTCTGACATCCCTTCCTCAAGTCTGTTAATAACATATTGGAGGCAGGGACAGGAAACAGTATAGGTAGGGCCACTACCCCTGGGGCAGAACCAAAGGGTTGCCCATTGTTTTTAAGATTGCTCTAAACTTCTTTGTCTTGGCTTTAGCAACATTGGCTTTAATATCTAAGACCAGTATTTTACAACTTTTTGAGATTTATGATCTGTTTCACTTCGTCCATAGTTTTACTCCATCATATAGGCACTAAAGTATATGCATTCTTTTGGTTTACAGGTGCTTCTCTTCTGCCAGCTCAGGAATGCCTTGGCAGAGGGACATCTCATACCATGCCTCCAATGGCATTCTATCTAGGATCTTCAGCACTTTCTGATGTCAGTTACTCACTGAAGCCTGAAATCTCCAAAAGGGGCAAGTCAGACGTATCCTGAGCTAACTATTGCATAGTGTGTGTTTGACCTGAGAAGGTTTACCTCTTGGGGGTGTTATCTAGGAGAGCACTGATGAGGACATCTGGCTTCACTCTTCGCTCCTTCAAGGATTGAGACTCCCTGTCATTACATACCTTGTAGCAGTTGATTAGGAAGATGATGTCTAGAGCAGGTGAGCAATCAGGAGTAGCATGGGTCAGGGAGCAGAAAGGTCACATGTGGCTTTGCAGACAGAGGAAGAACTAGATATCACTACTAAGGAACATGCAAGCAAGGAGAGACTCTGCCTTTCTTTGAAATTTAACTTTTTTTTTTTTTTAACATGTATGGATATATAACTGATATAAAGAAAACAATCCATACATAAATTACCCAAGTTGATACATTTTGACTTATGTATTCCTCTGAAACATTACCACAATTGAGACAATTACTTACCCCCAAGTGTTTCCTCCTGTAACTTTGTAATTCCCCTTCCTATCCCTTCACTCACCTTCCACTTCTAGGCAACCACTTCTATCTGTTTTCTGCCATTATATATTAGTTTGCATTTCCTAGAGTTTTATATAAATGAAATAAAAAGTATGTACTCTGTTTTAGGGGGTAGAATTCTAGGTTTCTTTCACTCGACATAATTATTTTGAGATTCAACCATATTATACAGATTAATAATTGTTCTTATTATTACTGAGTAGTATCCTATAGCAATATACCAATTTATTTATTTATTTGCATATTGGTGCATTTGTACTATTTCCAGATTTTACCACTTACAAATAAAGCTGCTATCAAAATTCATGTACAGGTCTTTGTGTGGACATATATGTGGACATTTCATTTTTCTTGGACAGATACCTAATAATGGAATAATGGAATCATATGGTTGATATGTTTAACTTCATAAGACTGACAAACTGTCAAAATGATTCTACCATTTCACATTCCCACTGGTAGTGTATAAGAGCTCTAGTTGTCCCATATTTTTGCCAACACTTAGTATGATCTGAGTTTCTATTCTATTTTATCTATTGTAACAGTCTGTGATAGTATCTCAGTTTGGCTTTAATTTGTAATAACAAAGAATAACTACTACTAATAATAAGTAATGCTGAGCACTTTTTCATACTTTATTTGCAATCCATATGTCTTCTTTGGTGAAATATCTTTCCAAATCTTTGACCATTGAGGAGTGCCTGGGTCACTCAGTTGCTTAAGCGGCTGCCTTCAACTTAGTTCATGATCCCAGGGCCCTGGAATCGAGCCCCACATCAGGCTCCCTACTCAACTGGGAGTGCTTCTCCTTCTTCTTCTCTCCCCACCCCCCACTTTTGTTCTCTCTTTTGCTCACTCTCTCTCAAATAAATAAATAAAAATCTTAAAAAAAAAATTTGCCCATTTAAAAAATTGAGTTGTGTTGTTTCCTTATTTTATTGTATCTATTTATTGATTGATATATGGTTGACATACAATGTTACATTCATTTCAGGTGTACAACATAGTGATTAAACAACTCTATACATTATTCTTTCTTTTTTTAAAGATTTTATTTATTTGACAGAGAGAAACACAGTGAGAGAGGGAACACAAGCAGAGGGGATGGTAGCAGGAGAAGCAGGCTTCCCACCGAGCAGGGAGCCTGATGTGGGGCTCGATCCCAGGACCCTGGGATCATGACCTGGGCCAAAGGCAGACGCTTAACGACTGAGCCACCCAGGCGCCCCTATACATTATTCTTTGCTCACCACAATTGTAGCTACTCTCTGTCACCATATAATGCTGTTACAATACCATTGGTCATATTCCCTATGCTATATCTTTCATCCCTGTGACTTACTCATTTACTCCATAACTGGAAGCCTGTATCTCCCATTCCCCTTCACCCATTTTTCCTGCCCTTACCCCCTTCCACTCTGGCAACCACCAGTTTGTTTTCTTCATTTATGGGTCTGTTTCTGCTTTTTTGGTCCATTTGTTTTGCTTTTTTAGATTCCACATGTAAGTGAAATCATGGAATTTGGCTTTCTCTGCTTATTTCACTTACCATAATACACTCTTGGTCTTTTCAGGCTGTCAAAAATGG
The DNA here is from genome assembly GCA_028646535.1 of Procyon lotor. NCBI lineage: Eukaryota > Metazoa > Chordata > Mammalia > Carnivora > Procyonidae > Procyon > Procyon lotor. The sequence continues at coordinate 11,026 of JAQQSY010003028.1, forward strand.
CAAAATCTCATTCTTTTTCACAACTGAGTAATGTTCCATTATTCACACACACACACACACACACACACACTATCCATTCATCTATTGATGAACACTTAGGTTGCGTCCATATCTTGGTTATTGTACATAATTCACTCCCACTATGTGTTGTGTTTTTATATTGAATTTTGAGAGTTATTTGTATATTGTGGATACAAGTCTTTTGTCAGATGGATGATTTGCAAATATTTTCTCCCAGTCTATGGCTTGTCTTTATTCTCTTTCATAAAGTAGAAGTTTTAAAATTTGGACTTCGATAAAGTCCAATTTATTATTTCTTCTTTTATGCCTCAGGATTTTGGTGTTGTATCTATACATGAATTTTAATGTCAAATTTACCAATATTTCTTTTATGGATAAGACTTTTTGTGTTTGGTTTAAGATATAATTCCGAGTCTGATGTCATAAATGTGTCATCTTATGTTTTTGTTATAAGTTTTAAAGGTTTTAACTTAAATTTTTTATTCATATGGAATTGATTTTTGTGTATGCTATGGGGTAAGGAGCCCACTTCATTTTTTTTTTGTATATGAATACTCACTTGACCAAGAATAATTTATTAAACAATTCATCCTGTCCCCACTGCATCAGTCAAGTAAACTCAGTTATGCTATTATAACAAACAATTCAAAAATTTCTGTGACATATGTAGTAATAGTCTGTTTCTCAGTTCATGGAATATGTGTGAAACAAATCAACATGGACTCTGCTCATCATAGCCACTCAGGTGCCCATGCTCATGGAGGCTCTGTTCCGACATAAGTTCTAGAATTAATTTGAAAGAGGGAGAGAAAGACAAATTAGTGACTGGTTTTTGACGTTTTTTCAAGGAAGTGACATACTTTTACTCATATTTTTTTTGACCATTGTAAGTCACAAATTCACACCTACCATCAAAGAGAGGGGAAACCACAGTTCTTTCATGTACCTTGAAGGAAAATAAAGGGACATATTTAGTGAATAATATTAATAACTACATTAATGATGTATTTACAAGGGCACCTATGTAATATATCTATTTTCATGTGTGTTTGGATTTGCTTCTGTGTTTTTTATTGATCAATTTTTCTAATGTTTTTCTGACTTGAATTATACTACAATTCTTTTTTTTAATACTGCAATTCTTAATTACTGTCACATTGCATATGTTTTGACATCTGATAAGACAAGTCTCTCCAGAGCTGAGTAAAAGTATGAAATAGAGCCAGATATAAAAATTAACAAAGTCAAAAGGGTTGAAAGTCTGGGGGATACAGGGTGAATTAGGAGTCTTGAGTTTCTTGTGTTGACTTAGCTAAACAGGGATAAAGGGCATAATGAGACATAATTTGATGGCCTCAAGGTACATAGAGTAGGAGATGCTCTGAAGTGATTTTTATTCATGAGTTTAATTTCCTTAAGAATAGAATCTGTGCCTGATTTATCATTTTGCCATTGATTGCTTACCCTCTCCCAATCAACAAAGGACCTGACCCTTTGTAAATGCTCAATAAATACATATTTATTGAGTAAATATTTGAATGAATAGTTCATGTTATATGAACCCATAGTAACAAAGAGCACCTTGCTTATGGCCCATATTTCAGAGAAAAATGAGAATATAAATTGGTGCAACCATTGTGAAAAGCAGTATAGAGGTTCCTCAAAAAATTTAAAAATGGGACTACCATATGACCTAATAATTCCGCTACTGGGTATTTACCCAAGGAAAATGAAAATATTAATTTGAAAAGGTATGTACATTCTTATGTTTAGTGCATTATTTACAAAAGCAAAGGTATGGAAGCAACTCAAGTATCCATTAATAGAAGAATGGGTGAAGCAGATGGTGTGTGTGTGTGTGTGTGTGTGTGTGTGTGTGTGTGTAATGGAATATTACTCAGCCATAAAAAAGAATGAAATCTTGATATTTATGACAACATGGGTGAACCTAGAGGATATTATCCTAAGTGAAACAAGTCAGAGAAAGACAAATGCCATAGTATTTCACTTATATGTGGAATATGAAAAACAAAACAAAACAAATGAACAGAAAAAGAATCATAAATACAAAGAAGAAACTGGTGGTTGCCAGAGGGGAGGGGGTTGGGGGGATGAGTGAAATACGTGATGGAGATTAAGAAGTTCAAACTTCCAGTTATAGAATGGGAAAAAAAATCTGCAAAGTAACATGAAACTTAGTATTTGGCCCCTTGACCCATAGTCAAA
>JAQQSY010003029.1:0-13271 GCA_028646535.1 Procyon lotor
GGGGGTGGGGGAGAGAAATGAAATAGGAAGGGATGGGGAAGGAGACAAACCATAAGAGACTCCTAGACTCATGAAACAAACTAAGGGTGGCTGGGAGGTTGGGGGGGGTAGGGATAGGGTGGATATTGGGGAGGGTATGTGCTGTGGTAAGTGCTGTGAAATGTGTAAGCTTGATGATTCACAGACATGTACCCTGGGGCAAATAATACATTATATGTTAATAAAAAAATAAAAATTAAAAATTAAATAAATAAATAAATACTGAATGTAAAAAAATCCTGTCAGATTTGAATGGGATTGCATTAAATTTATAGATAAGTCTAATATCTCAACAACATTCGGTCTTCCAAGTCCATGAACACTGTATATTGCTCCATTTATTTAGACCTTAAGCTTCTTTCTTCTGTGTTTTGTAATTGTTAACATACAAGTCTTGCACATACAAATACTTATGCTTAGATTTCCATTTATGTGAAGTTAGATCAATGTACTTTTCCCTGTTTGTCTCACTTAAGCACAACTCAGCACCTTAGACATTATATATAGAATAAACATATGAAGGTTCTGAAAGGCAGGGAGAAGAATGAAGACAAGCTAGGGAGCTTGGGACCAAGAAGACAGTGGTGAGTTCCTCAGGTTTTCTTTTTGACTTACGTATCCCAGACACTGAAGAATCCAGCAAACCAGAAATACTAATGGGCACAGACCAGAAGAAAAACAAGAGCCCAAATAAATCCAGCTCTTTCTTAAGGACCAGGAGAGAAGCAGCATAGCAAGGTAACAACTACTGCTTGCCAGCCAAACATCATGGGGGTGGGAAACTGGGGCCCACTCCCAGCCACAGCACAGAAGTAGTGGGACAAGGGAAAAAGATGACACAAATGACCTAAGTCAGGAATTAGAGGGCATGAATACAGACCTTATAGCCACATGGATGATATTAAGGAAGTACTACAGACAACTCTACACACATAAATTTGACAACTGAAATGAAATGGACACATTTCTTGAAGAGGGCACAATATAGAACATGAAAAACGTATTTTAATAACTCTATAATTAATCAGGAAATTGGTGTCTTATTTAAATACTAATAAAATCTCCAGGCTGAGATGGTTTCACTGAAGAATTCTACCAAATGTTTAAAAAAGAATGTGCAGTAATTCTCTACCATCTCTTTAAGAAAATGCAAGAGACACTTCCTAATTCATTTTATGAAACTAGAATTCCCCTGATACCAAAACCAGATCAGCACAGCTCAAAAAGGGAGAACTACAGACTGGTATGCTCACAAATACAGATGTAAATATTCTTAACAGATAAAATTCAACAATATACAAAAGAACTACAGGCACTATCTGAGTTGGATTTATTCCAGTGATGCAAGGCTTTTCAATATTTGAAAATAAATCACATCATTACACCACAATAATAGGTACAGAAGAAAAAAAACATGGTCATGTCAACTGATGCAAATACTGTACAAAGCGTTAGGAAAAAAATTCAACGTATATTTAGAAAATCTCTCAGAAAACTAGGCATATAGAAGAATTTCAGCTTGGTTAAAAACACCACCAGCTTATAGCTAACATCATACTTAAAGGTGAAAAATTGAAAGCTTTCCCCCTAAGAGTTCCCCTCCAAAGACTTTCAACTTACTGGAAGCTCCAGCCAGCACAAAGAGGTAGGCAAAGCAAATAAACAGCATAGAGATTGGAATGCAAGAAAACATGACAACCATGTGTGCAAACCAAAAATAATGTTTGCAAAAAGATTTTAAATTTTACTGGAAGGGTTTACTAATGTAACATTAAGTGAAATGAGAAGAACATTTTCTTACGTGTTTTGCATATACACAAGTGTTAACTTTACCTCTGTTAAAAATATAGTAACACTAAAAAATGTATATATGCCAAAATAAACATGTCATGTTTGCCTTGCAGTGGAGGGATTATTGGTAAATATTTTTCCTCTTCTTGCCATTTTCTGGCACTATTTTTTTTTACAGCTAGAAAAATAGTTTTGGAACATATGAATATTCTAGTCACCATTTTCTGTTCTTAATTCCTAACTTTGTTGTTTTTGGTATCGTCATCAAATCACAATTATCTTTCTCACAGTTGTGCTAAGCAGTAGAAGGACAAGGCCAATTTAGAAACAGTAACGAGTCACCTAAAAGTTTTTATTGCAACAAACATATCATGGATATCAGTCATTTTAATATGTCCTAGAAGTAGAAATAAATGAGATATGGAAACTCTTCTTGAGGACTTCACTGTATATTAGGGAAATTAATACTCTGTTATAAGCCAGACGATAACTGAGTTTTAGAGTAATAAAGGTTTAAACGAAGTGCTAAGCAAAGTTGAGGAGAGAGACAAAAATTCTAAATGCAAAGACTGGATACTTCAAAAAGGAGAAACTGAGTAAACTCTCTGTTTCCACATAAACAGTATTTGGTAGGTGATCTTCTGATGGTTAGGGTGAGCAATGGGGGTGGTATCTAACATTAAACTCTGATCACGACACAGACACTATTTTAAACACATTATCTCATTTAATTTTCCCAATGGCTTTATGAAGTAGAGACTATTATAAGATAGGTTTTATATAGGAGGAAACTAAAATTTAGAAACACCAAGCAAGCTGTCCTAGGTCATATAGGTTTCACGTAGTTGGGCAAGGATTCAGATCAAATGTAACAGATTCTAGAGTTGGTATCTTGACCATTATACCATTGGCATGGGTGTAACCATACAGAATACTCACAGAAATCACTACTGATGTATCAATCAATTAGATCCAGGCATTAACCATAAATAAAGTAGAACCCCATGAAGACCCAGACATGGTCATTTCACTCACTCAATCTTGTCTCCTTGTGCCCAAACAACTGAAAAACAGGAGATCTGAGGTATGGCTACAAGAAAAATGTCATACTCTAAGCTCACTATTATTTTAAGGTGGTTCTCCTATGCGTTCACAAATTCTACCATCTCCCTCTGTCAAGTTAAGACTCTCCAAGAATATGAAATCTGTTCTGAGATTGAGGATCTTCAGAAATCAGGCCCAGCATTTACTAGCTGAAGATAACCCAGAGTGCCTTCTTCTGAGTTTTCTCCAAATCCAGTGATCAATCAATACTCAAAGATGTTCAAGGCTTCAACATGGTAATTTTTGTTCAAAAAGGGACTGATAATTGAACGCTAAGTTCAAGGCTTTACCTCCAGGATATCAGACATTTATACAAATAGGCACTTAATTGGATATGCCTCATTTTTTTTAAGACAATTGCTCAGATCTTCACTATGTGCTCAGTCACACAAAATTGTATGTTTTACAGAGCAATGCTCGATCAGAAGTCTGTCGAGCTGAGCTGCTCCTAGAACAGATCCCTCACTTATTCCCTTTGCTGTCAGTGTATCTCCCAAACTGATGTGTGCAATTCTTGAGGGAAGTCTCAGGCTCTGTTATGCCCTGTGCACTTGCTGCCTAGAGATGAACTGGGCTCTTTGCTCTATTTCAGTTTTTAGCTATTTTCACTCTTGCTTCCTCTGTCAGGAGTTGGGGCCCCAGAACATTTATTCTAATACACTTTCATTTGATTTTCAGGAAAAATAAATATTGCCCAATAACTTTCTGAACTTCTATTTGAGTAGGAAATGGCTTCCCTTTCCATCACCCCCCATTCTGAGTTATGCTTTTCCTGCTGGTGGGGATTGTGACTCACTGGTATTAGACACAGCTATTTCCCAATGCAGTTTTATTATAAATAGGCTAGTGGCTATGTTAAATTGGAAAGACTTTTACAAATATTTGCCAAAAAAGAGTAAACAGAAACAAGCAAAGCTTAGAAACTGTAAAATGAAAGGAAAACACAAAAGGCCTTTCTTTCCACTTAAATGGGTGGCTTTGTCCTGCTGCTGGGATGGGCTACGCAGCTAGCCACGCTTCTCTGGTCCCGTGGGAGTTACCCAGACATTTATGTCACAGGGCAAAAGACCAGGCTCAGGCACTAACCAATGGCATTGTGAACCCAATAATTATCAACCTGCTTTAGGATTAATGAGATCTTTTAAAAATACTCCATACTGAGCCTCTCTGGGCCTCCAGACTGAAGTTGTAATGGGCTTGTAAGAAGGTTAAAATAAAAAATTTAATAGGCCAGGAAGTTCATGTAAATAAGCAGAATTTTTCAAAGTCTCAGAAACGTAATTTTCTGTAAACATGCAACTTCAGCTACCTTTTAGTTTTTTTTTCTTTTAGGTGTATAATTTAGTGACTCATCACTTACATCCAACACCCAGTGCTCATCACAAGTGCCCTCCCTACATCCCTCACCCATTTAGTCCATCCTCTCTGCCCATGTCCCCACCAGCAACCCTCAATTTGTCCTCTATAGTTAAGAGTTTGTTTTCTGGTTTGCCTCTCTTTTTTTTCCCACCATGTTCATGCGTTTTGTTTCTTAAATTCTACATAGGAATGAGATCATATGGTATTTGTCTTTCTCTAACTGCCTTATTTCACCTAGCATAACACCATCTAGCCCCATCCACATCATTGCAAATGACAAGATTTCATTCTTTTTTATACCTGAGGAATATTCCGTTGTATAAATATACCACTTCTGCTTTATCCATTTATCAGTCGATGGACACTGGGCTGCTTCCATAATTTGGCTATTGTTGATAATGCTGCAATAATTATTAGGGTGCATGCATGCCTTTGAATCTGTATTTTTGTATATCCTTTGGGTAAATACCTAATAGTGTGATTGCTGGGTCATAGGGTAGCTCTATTTTTAATTTTTTGAGGAACCTCCATACTGTTTTCCAGAGTAGTTGTGCCAGTTTGCATTCCGTACATTCTAGAGTTTATTTATTTTTACTTGTTTTGTTTTGTTAAATAGTAGAGAAACCCGAATACATAAAAATTATCACTTCTAATTTTATCTGAAGCAAAACTGTAAGGTAAGCACTCATCATTAATGGCCATTAAAACTTGGCCTCAGTAATTGTAATACAGTAAGACATAGTGAGTATTAAATTATTATTAAAGTGAAGAGTATAGGATATACTTTATACAGTACTATGCTATGCCATGCTATCCTACTCTGAAGCTGAAACCCAACTGACTTGTTTTTCTTAAAAATGAAACAAAACAAAACCCAGGTCAGAGCTCACATTTTTCTAAAAAAGAAAGCTACAAAATTCAAGAATATGTGTGAAGTAAGTTGATTTTAAAGTGTTGGGAATTAATTGACAAGTAAGATGAAAACGATGAATAAGATGACAAATAGGATGAAAATAGCTGTGTCTAATACTGGTGAGTCACAATCCCCACCAGCAGGAAAAGCATAACTCAGAGTGGGGGATGATGGAGAGGTAAGCCATTTCCTACTCAAATATAAGTTCAGAAAGTTATTGGGCCATATTTTTTTTCCCTGAAAATCAAATGAAAGTATATTAGAAGTATGCAAGGTCACAAAACATCAGCAAAATATGAGTTTTTAGGCCTTCTTATGGCCCAGGGGATGCCAGATTAAACCATAGGGAAACTGCCTACCACAGATTGTCAAGTCAGACTTGAGTCCAAATCAGTTCTATCACCAAATCTCTAGTTCTATCACCTACCTAATAGTTAACTGCTCAGAAAAAATGACTACTTAATATGCTGTGATTTTTCTTCTCTAACAATCTAAGTCCCTATCTTAATTTTTTCATGTAAGGATTTCCTTAGAACTTACAAGGAATCTAAGCAACTAGAAAGTGGAAAGAACCAGGTATGTCTGTACATTTTACATATTCCTCATATTTTATTTTTATGAAAAGGGATGGGAAATGAGGATTTATTCAAACAAGCCTCTCATTCCTCTGACATCCACAGTCTCAAGAAGTAACGTTTCTATAAGATGACTAACTGTTGCCTCATAACATATTTTAACACATCAATTCAAAACAGTAAATAATATTAAGTATTTTAGCATTAAATGCATTTACTGTGTTCCAGTCGTTTGAGTAACAATTAAAATTTCTCTATTGCTAAATATAATCAGATAACCCCCAAGATTTATGGATAACTAGAAACTTAGACATTATGTTTTTGGTGGAGGGCAGAGAGTAGTTTTTCTATGTAAGTTTCTCTGAAGAAGAAGCTACAGCAAAGAATGTCTATTATATTAGGCTTCTTTCCTTTCTAAGCCCAATGGGATATTTAAGAATAGACTCAAGAAAAACAGTAAAGACACTCCGAAATGTTCTTCTACTTCCTGGTTGAGAGTTTAGAATGAAGTCTGAAGACACAAGAGAAGTCAGTATTGAGAGACCTTGGCCCTTAGAATGAAAGGAACAGCCCCCACCCAGAGTGGGGCAGGGGAGACTACTATTTGTGGTCTCACTTGCCCCCTTCCATCAACCAAGCACCTTGATGTATCTCCACTCCTACTGACACCACCCGTCTCCCCCTCTTGCCTACTTTCCTTAGTCAACCTCTTGACTTAGATCCTTGGGCCCCCTCTTCCCAATTATTTGCTGTACAGTAGGCAGAGTAACACTCCCCTTTTCCCCACAGTGCTTTGAAAGCCTTCAAGATCCCTGTTTCGATCTCACGGTAAAGTTGCAACTCCTTCAGGGCCTGGCTCCAGTCTAGCTTCCCTCCCTCTCCTCCTGCCATGCCCGACCTCACACAGGGAAGCCTCGTCTAGGTCTAAACGGTTTTTGGTCTTTGCAAAATCCCTATGAACTTTCCTGTGTTCACACCAGGACTTTACAAACCCCTTCTCCTCTTAAAGCATTCTTTCTCCTGCCCTTTAACCTCATTTTTTTCTATTTCAGGTCTCAAGTCATATCTACTGCATTTAAAAATGCTTCCCAGCAACCTTCCTGGAATACCTGGTACTTCCCCTAGCATTAACTCTGAAGGCACTTAGTGTATGCATTTACCATTCCTGGCTCAGTTTCTGCACTGGACGGTCTACTCCGTAGACACATACTCCGTCAGGGGAATACTCTAGAGCCTGGAACATAGAAATATCTAATGCATGTTTACTGACTGAGCATATGATGCTGACTTTCTCCATGAACAGAACCATGTGAGAACATTGTATGTTATGTCCGCACTTCACAGGCTTTGGTTTATTTATTATGGAGCTTAATATCTAAAGTATGTTTTAAAAGCAATTCTTTTTATGGATAGAGAGCTTTATAGTTTTCCAAGAGCTTTTCATGCCATGTGTGTCTCACAGAAATTCCAAGGGCAAGTTCAGGCAGTTGCTATTATCTGCACATAAGAGTCAAGGAATGGAGGCTCAAAAGACCATGTGACTTAATTAAAGGAAGGAGCAAGGTCTCCAACTCCAATAATTTGCTTCCAAGAAAAAAAATGTTTTTTCTTCATGGCAATGCATGGAATTTTCCCTGCTCATTATTTTTGTTTGTTCTGGGGATACGTGCATCTGTACTCGCAGCAGCTCATCTCCCTTCTCAATTAGGTCTAGCTTAACTGATATTAAAATGAGTGTTCAGAGAGCATATATCAAATCAGAGCTAAGCAAGGCAATCAAGACTTGGTCTACGTGGTGGTAGGAGGTGTTCTGGAATCTAAATGTTAGCCAGAGAAAATCTGTAAGTGAGCCACAAGCAGAAAATCAGGAGATGAACCTTGTCTTCATAAAGGTTCTGTACATCCACAAACTACCTTTCCACCATGATCTTGTAGATAGTGCAGTTTAAGCATATCCTGAAGATATACATTTGTAGGTCTACTTCAGCCTCATACATTCCTTCATTCCTTCCTCCATCCATCCGTCTGTCCACCTATCCACCCATCCATCCACTTATTCAAAATTGCCTCATTCATCTATTTCCCCCCAGAACTATCTACTTCCCTTTGGAGCGATTATATTCTAATAAGAGAGATGGACTATAGCTAAAATAAATAATTACAAAATGCAATACCTGCTACACAATCAAGAGAGAGGGTGTGGTACAGAGGATGAAGACATTGATCAGATGGAAGGCTTCTCTGCCTGGAGACAGTCAAGGCTGAAACCTGACAGATGACAAGGAACCTGGGTGGGAATGGTAAGAAACATTCCAGATAGGTGGAGGAGCAGGTGAAGAGCCCTGACACAGGAAAGAGCACCTTAGCTTTTCTTTGTATATGGAAATGTTGGTTCAAGATCCAGGAAGGGCAAGGGAGAATGACCTTTCCCACCTCCAATCCAGAGGCAAGTGGTTTTGAGGCTCTGGGCAGGAATAGTGAGTCCAGTAATTCCTGTGATTTACTTCCTATTTCATCTCCCTGGCTGCCTCCAGATTACATTCTTTGGGAAGGTAGTCAATACTCATCCACTCTCCCCAATGCTTAAGCAGTACATAGCGATTTGCAGTTACTTGGAGATATAAAATACATAGGCATGCTTGAAAAACTAGGGTGCTCCCCACATTTTTCATACATTAAATTCAGTTTCAAAAATCTTGAGGGAAGGGGCGCCTGAGTGGCTCAGTGGGTTAAAGCCTCTGCCTTCAGCTCAGGTCATGATCCCAGGGCCCTGGGATGGAGCCCCACATCGGGTTCTCTGCTCAGCAGGGAGTCTGCTTCCCCCTTTCTCTCTGCCTGCCTCTCTGCCTACTTGTGATCTCGATCTCTCTCTCTCTCTCTCTGTCAAATAAAAAAAAATCTTGAGAGAACTTGCCATTGAAAAAAAGAGAAAAATATTTCTTTTGTATTAAAGCCACCTCATGCTGCATCTGTTCAGTTAAATTGCCTTTTACTAGGCTCCTTTAAGAGGAGGTAAAATCTTTAGGGTTGCTGACCCTCTTATCTTTAATGGCATGCAAGTCAAGACAGCCCGGGACATAGTTTTCCTCCAGAGTCAATTTCCTGGGACATGGAACATTAAAACAACTGACTGAGAAGTTCACAAATATAATCCCGTCACAGTTAAGTTCTGACAAGATTTCCTATGTTAAGCCAAAGGAAGCATACTAAGTGTTGCAAAGTTCATTTGTAAAGGGGCCACATGCATGGTTCACAAGACACCATTATCTGAATCATTTACTCAACTGGATTTCATTTCTACATAATGTGAAAATAGGAGACAATTAGAAACTACAAATCTCAGTGTTGAGCTTGATTACAAAAGGGTGCCATTTTAAAGTTCTGCTTCCTGAAGAGACTTATTCTGTTTAGTTTCATTACTGATCTACCAGAGCCATTTGTAACATTTCAGCCTTGCCTGACCAGGAAAGCCATTCTAATAGTTGTATATCCAAACTTAGCAAAGTCAGTGATCCGTCACTGTCCTGCTGAGTTTAATCATATTCACTCCAGTAAACTATTTGCCTTGGGACTGTTCAGTCTGCTGTGGTGTTATAATTTATTATTTGAGGGAAAGTACCCATTTATATACTGCCAGCAAATCCTCCAGGAAAAAAATGATAAATATCACATTGTTTCCAAGCCTAAGTCAACATTTTTATCATTTAAATATGTCACATCTAATATACAAGACAAAGCAAAATACGAAAAAAGGGGAAAAATACAGCAAGACCTTAGATATAAAACATAAATTTTAAGTATGTTTAAGATATTATAGAAAACATTCCGTTCTGTTCACTTCATTCTTACAACAATCTCACCAAGTAGCTATTGCTATTCCCGTTTCATAGAAAGAAAAACAGGCCACAGGAGACCCAAAAGTAGTGAAGAGATTACATTATGAGAAGAAGCCCATATTTGTTCCCATTATTCTGAATAGCTTTTAATGCAAATGGGGAAGAATATGCAGAAAAGTTACAAAACAAATATAAAAATGATGTATGAACTAGTGTATGAATAATATTGGATAAGAACAAGAATTCACAGAAACTTCACAGGTATTCATAGAATTCCATCTGCTTCTCCCTGTGAGGAGAGAAGCACTTCTCCAGAGTGAGGAACTCTGACAGAGTTTGGGTTCTCTGGGAGCTATTAAAAGGGCCATGGACAAGTCCTTTGGTAAATCTTATTCTCAGGCCTGGTGCTAATTTTTCCCCATAGAATATACTGGAGACTCTGTCTCACGGTAGGCATGGGTCCTTACAAGGCATTTTATTTATCTACTGCTATCCAGTGCCCAGCTTAATACTGTAAAAATACAACTATGACATTATTTCTCTATGTCATGGTTCTTTGGGTTGACTAGGCTCAGCTAGATGCTTCCTCTGCTCCATGTGATTTCAGCAATGGCCCATAGTCATCTGGGGGCTTATTCAGTTGGAATGTCGAGTGGACTAGCAGTTGATGCTGGCTCTCACCTGGGAGTTCATGTGATGTGTCAACTGGAGTAATACAGCTTCTGTGTAACTTGGGCTTCTCACAATATGGAGACTGGGTTCTAAGAGGGATCATTCTGACAACAAGTACTTCAAAGGGAAGCTGTAAGTCCTCTCCTGCGTGGGCTTAGAATTCTCACTATGCCACTTCTCTGTATTCTGTTGGCTAGTTTCTATTTAGGGAGAAGAAAATAGGTTCTTTCTCTTGACGTGACCATCAGCATGAACATACAGAGGGGAAAAATGGTTTGAGGCCATCCTTGCAGTCAAACTCCCATAAAAGATCACACTTTAGGTATAGAGAAGCTATAGACATGACCCTTTAATAATGCCTCCCCAAAATCTTCCCATTAGGTCAATGTAATATGCATTGAATGTCAAGGTACACTGTTAATATATAGTCAAAGATTATTAGAACCAAGTCAAGATTATGGAAGACTTTTTGGAGGAGGTAATATTTTAAGCCTCATCTGATTGAGGTGGTATACAGGTTGAACAACTTTAGAGAGGTAATAGTTAGCTTATGTTTATATAACACAAGCAAACCAGATTGTAATCCGTAATAGGGATATTTGCCCAAGTTGATCTTTTGAGCATAGAAAAAAGCAGCCTGCCTGTGTGTGTGTGTGTGTGTGTGTGTGTGTGTGTGTGTGTGTGTGTGTGTGTGTGTGTGTGTTTTATTGTAGAGACAAGCTGGAGCAAGTTAAGACTGTATTTTGAGGTTCTGTTCTAAGGTAGATTCTTATAAAGCCCTATGAATCAATCTGGATCAAACTTTAATGGTAACCAAGTAACACATTTGTGACAGATGGTGGACCAGATGACTGAATATGCATCACATTGGTTCCTTGCCAAACAACTTTTAAATACACAGCCTGTCGAGCAACTGAAAATGAGTCATGGACTTACAGAAAACATTATATTCATAATAAAATAAAATTTAAAAAGATCTATAGAAGCCAAAAGAGCATCTTCTATGGGGAAAAATTCTGGACAATGCAATATAGTATATATCCTCGTAACAATTCTATACGGTTATTTAAAATTCATGGCCAGAGGCTGCAGTGAGCACAGTGTTGGCATTCTGATAAGATGAGACAGAGCTGGAATACCAAGCAGGTGTGAGGCAAGCATGGTCTCAGAAACAGTCAGCTATGAGGGCAAAGAAAAAGGGGAAAGGATAAACAAGGAAATGATTAAAATTATCCCGGGTGGATACTCTCAAATAGATTCAATCTCAAAGCTAAAACTTTAAGACTAAGATGCTTCCTTCACAGAAAGTATAAGAAATTTCTAATTACTTAGTTACTACTAGTATAGTTAATTTTTTAAAACAGCTATTTAAAAAGTCCAACCAAAGGAGATTATTGTTAGCATTATTATTGTTTTGTTGAAGATGAGTCAGGACTAGCAAATGACAAATGATACTGAGTGGTAGGAGCACCTGATTCATCTTATGGCTTTCAATGCAGTGCAGATGATTGCACACACACATTCATTCACACATTACATACCAGGGAGAAAAGGTTGGGGGGGGGTCGTCAGTAATTTATCAGCAGAGAACTCCTACATAAGACAGACCCCACCAGTCCTTCCCTGGTGAGGTCCATCTGTGTCCTCCAGAATATAAGACTACAAGATAATGACACTCCCATTGTTCCTTCTCCACCCCAGGGCCCATCCAAGAACACTCTCCTCCCCACAAGGTGCTGTGCAAGGTGAGAGCAGTCTAATTCTGTGGTTAAGGCACATACTGGTTTAGCTACCAAGGGAGAGCCTGTGTGGGGCTGGGAACGTTGAAGCGGATAGTGTTATTTTAATACTGTAGATTCACCAAGAGTGCTGTGTCTCTTCCCCAACACAAGTTAGACACTTGTAAATATAGTATGAGTCTCAAGGCAGGTGAGGGACGAATCCAGACCAGCAACTGGCTACCCACTCAGTTCAGAGCTCCATGAAAACTCCCAGTCTGGGGGCGGTGGCTGTAAACCTGGGGTCTTATCAACTCTCTCTTTGCAGAACTGCAGGCCTGCTACAGTCATAAAGACAGAGGGAAAGGTTTGTGCATTGAACAAGGTAAGAGTCAAGTCACCTGGCCTGTTGCCACCCACCCACTGGACAGAAGCCCAAAGGCGAGGTCACCTCACTGCTGGACGTGAGCAGTTAGAATGGCTTTATGACCAGGCAGCCTTTCAGTCTGCTATTAATGGGGAAGGAGAGGGGGAAGTATCCAGTCTTAACATGAGAAAACCATGAAAAAAACAAATTTCACATGAAAAATAGCTTTCTTTCTGCTGTTCCTGCTGTAGAGGCGCAATGGGGCCAAGTGCGCCACAGGACCTCCACCCACCCCAGGCACCACGAACAGTCTGCCAAGAAAGGAGACAGGCAGCTCACTTTAGCACCTGAGCCCGCTGAACCTCCCTATCCCCGGGTCCCCACTGGAGGTCACTGGCCAGAGAAAAGCAGCATTCAGGGGCTCCCTGCTCGGCGGGAAGCCTGCTTCTCCCGCTACCATTCCCTCTGCTTGTGTTCCCTCTCTCGCTGTGTTTCTCGCTGTCAAATAAACAAAATCTTTAAAAAAAAAAAAAAAAAGAAAAGCAGCATTCAGGGAGGACAGCAGGGGCACAGAAGGAAAGGGAAGTGATCCCAAATACAGTGCAAGGTTGAGGGCTCACCACACGGGATTAGCATTTTAATTCAAGATGGGTGACTAGGTGAACTGGCAACTCAAGAACTCACACTCACACTGGTAGATCCCCTATGGGTGGGCCTCCAAAAGCTGACTGATGAGAGAAGTGCTTACAAGGAACTCCACGTAGGAGGGACTTGCAGCGAACAAGCCCAGCTTCTAGGCACTCTATTCCCATGGGAGAAAACCTGAGCCCCTGAGTACAAGAATGACCCCAATCTGAGGAATCCCCTCTCAGAAGGAGTTAAGATCATGATTCCCTT
>JAQQSY010003030.1:0-13271 GCA_028646535.1 Procyon lotor
CCCCCCCCCCCCCCCCCCCGCCTGCCTCTCGGCCTGTTTGTGATCTCTCTCTCTATGTCAAATAAATAAATAAAATCTTAAAAAAAAATAAATAAAGACCAGGTCTTGGGGTCTAGCTGGTGACAAGGTAATGAATGTAGCAAAACTTAATGGCATCATTTCACAATATATGTAGTCAAGTCATTGCACATATAGCTTAAACTTATATAGTGCCGTATTTCAAGTACGTCTCATAAAACTAGAGGAAAAAGAAAAGAAGGAAAAGAAAAGTTCAACTAGAAAATGGTATGAGCACCCAGGTGGCTCAGTCCATTAAATGTCTGCCTTTGGTTCAGGTCATGATCTTGGAGACCCAGGATGGAGTACCACATCAGGCTCCTTGCTCAACGAGAGTCTGCTTCTGCCTCTGCCCCTGCTCATGTGATCTCTTTCTCTCAAATAAATAAATAAAATCTTTTTTTTTTTAAATGGCAAGATATTTAAATAGACACCTCATCAAAGAAGATTTGAATTTGGTAAAATAAAATATACAAAAAGATGTTCAACATCATTAATAATAGTAAGTGAAAATTTAAAAAATTAAAAATTAAAAGTATATGTTCAAACAACACTTGTACATAAATATTTAGAGCCACTTTATTCATAGTTGCCAAAAAAACTGAAAATATTTCAGTTGGTGAATGGATAAACAAATCCATTTACTTATTTTTCATGTTTTATTTTTCCTTTTTTATTTTTCAATACTCCTCAACAATAAAAAGGAAAACTAGATACACACTTATAGGAAAGACTCTCAAATGCATTATTCTCGGTGAAAAAAGATAGACTCAAAATGTTAAACTTATAATTCCATTTATATAATGTTCAATATTATATGTATTAAACACCACAACTATATACAGGTAAGTAATTAGGTCAGTGGCTGCCAGGAGCTAGGGTCTGGGGATGAGATACCTGTAAAGTGCGTCAGGGAGTGTTGAAAAATGGTATTTTTATTGTGGTGGAGGATATGTGACAGCATGTATTTATCAAAACTCATAGAACTATATATCAAAAATGCTGAATTTTACTATATTTAAGATATACTACAATTTTGAAAAATTAAAAGAGGAATAAAACAATTTAAATAATAAAGTAATTCAATAAGGAAAAAGACAAGTATGACAAAAATTGTGAATGTGATACCTAGTGCCAGAAATTGTGAGACTTCACCAAGGCACCAAGGTCCTACTGAAGAATCATCTGTAACTTGTTCAAATTTCAATGTCCTGGCCTCCTCACTCAAAGATTCTGATTAAGTAAAATTCTGTTGTAGCTGAGATCTGAATTTCTAAATATTTCTTCTGAGGCTTCCAGTGAACAATAGATTTGGGGAAAACTGGGATATTTCTTCAACATCTCCCAAATTGTGATCTGGAGAACATGTCCCTTTAGATCAGCAATTCTTAGACTACAGTGCATAAAATATTGCTGAAAATGCAGACTCCTTGGCTCTTGGCTCAGAGCTTATGACTCAGTAATATCAAGGAGCACATATTTGTAACAAACACTCAATGAAATATATTGTAAATGGTCCTCAAATCAAACTGAGTGGTTGGGATGGAGTTGGTACAATGGGCTCTGAATGTGAGACAAGATGGAGGAGGTTCTCACTAATCAGGAGACCCATGAGGACATCACATTCTTTACCCAGGGCTCTACCATAAAGCATGTTGGATCTGCATGAGTCTAACATGGCGTCTCCACACTGGCAGGCCTGGACTTCTTGACTAAACACGTAGAGGCAAACTCTCCAGGAAAACTGACTGGCCTGAACCCCATAACCTGTAGGAGCCAGCCATCTGTTTATTGAGGGTTCATGAAATAAACTTTATAAAAATACAGAAAGATGCAAAAGAAATGTTCAATTCATGCACCAGAATCATTATGAATTATTTTGGGGACACCATAACAAAGTGAAATGGAAAGTAACCCAGAATGTGCCTATTGTTTCAAGAGTATCTCCTACGGTTTCCCTACCCCTTACCCTACCTCTTTATACATTATGCATCTCCCACTATACATCCTACCAAATGTGTGAAAAACAAGCATGTTGTACTGAACAATCAAGAACCACAGTTAACCTAGAGTCTAGACCAAGAAAAGCCTGAGTAATCTGAAATTCTGACCCACAAGGACATAATTTTGGGACAACACCAATTTGAAGATGAGGACTAAGCAACTTAGTTGAGCCAAGAGAATCTTCAAATCAAGGACAGAGTGAAATCTTTTCAAAATTGCCATTGCAAGAAGCCAGACTCAAGGCCACTATCAGTCAGAACATGTTGGCATTCCAAATCACTGAGTGATTTCCCATCCAAGCCTGGCAGACACATCATTCATAGCCAAGTTCACAAGGACAAGGGATGAAACTAAAGCCTATTTCCCAAGTGATAAAGGAAAAGATGTGTTCATGCCTGAATAACTGATTAAGGTAACAGCCCCATCTGTAGGACGTGACCTCCAAGACCCTGTCTAGCCCCCAATATATATACATGATGCAGCTTTTACTCCAAGGTACTCTTGGGCTCTTATCCAGGACTCCCATGGGTTTTCTTCAGTCTGAACAGAATGCACAGAGATATTTCATTCATAATAAAAAATCTATTCAAGACAGGTCATTTGTTTTGGTGAAAATAGAATGTTCTTGAAAATGTTGCCATTCCAAAAGATAAGTGATGAAACAGAGCTGACCTCTAACTTCCCATAAACAAAAAGTAATGTAAAAATCAACTCAAAACAAAAAAGCCCAATGCAAAAACCACCACAGAAACTCTGTCAGCTCTGTGGAAATGTTCTGCATTTGAATTCTCCATCTATTTATTTTTCTTGGGTTTGTTTTTCTCTGTAGGATCAGTCATTTAGGATAGGGGAGACCACAGAAAGAAGAGGGCCTATTGCATATCTCCCAGTGGTAAGGCATGCGCACACTGTGTGAGCCTGTCGTCTTACTTGATGGCTGTCTTATGAAAAAGAAACAGAGAAGGCTTCATTGGCCCAATGAGAGTACATCAACAGTTTCCACACTTGTCTGCAGTTGTTCCTCCCCAAGACTATGAATAATTTTTCTTGAGTTTGACTTGGTGTTCAGATTTTTTTTTTAATTTCCAGGTCATATTCATATGTCAAGTTTGGGAATGACTGACAAACCTGAGTCTGACATTTCAAATTACTGGGGACATTGAAAAGGAAGTAAACTAAAAGCAAAACCAAAAAACTAGCCAGGCTTCTGGGAAGCTAACACATAACTCAGAGAAATAGAAGTTTTCATAGCAATGGTGAAGCCAGAGTAGTACTGGTAGGTCTCAGGCAGGAAGCTCTGGATTGAGCCTTACTGTGCACTGGTAGACTACGCTGCTGACCCTGTAGGAGGGCCCTATATCGTCATCCTCTCCTGCACTATGTGAAGCTCCCTATTCCTCTCTGCCTGCCTGGTGGGCTTTCCAGATGTCACAGCCTAGCTCTCTGGTTACTGGAAAGGTTCATCTCTCCATACTCACTAAGCCCTTCAGCTGACACATTTGTGAAAATTTTCATTTTATAAAATTTTACCTTTCTATTGATTTCTCTGTCATTTTCTTATTACTGTCACAACTGGTAATACACTCATGAGGTTCAAATTCCAACAGCTAAAGAGGATATTCTGTAAAATCTAACCTCTATCTCTGACCCTCAGTCACCTCATTTTTATGTATCTCTCTTGAGATGTTTTAAGCATGAGTAAGCAAATAAATCATATAAGCTTTTAAATGTACACAAATATTCTTCCCTTTCTTCTTTTACACAAATGATAGATTATTTAAGATTTCTTCTGTATCTTGCTCTATTTGCTTAATACTCTATCCTAGAAATTATTCCATATCCAATACATAAAGGATACCCTCATTTTTTTTTGAGATTGTGGAGCGTTCCTTTGTTAGGATGTTCCATAATTTTTTAACCAATCTACTATTGAGAGACATCTAGTTTGTTTCCAATCTTTTAACCCTGTTCTAGAGATGAAATTGCTCAAAGGGTGCATAATTTTTAAATTTTGAAATTTATTTCCAAATTGTCTTTTTTAGAGACTGTACCAGTGAGAACTTCCCTCAGGGATATGTGAGAGCATCTGTTTTCACTCCTCACTGCCAAACTTTGCATGTTACCATACTGCTTGGTGAAAGCTGGCACTCCAGCACACTCACCTGTGGGAGAGGGCAAGTCATTTACCGACACAGCACCCACTTGCACTTCTGTCCCCTCAGCTGCTGTGCCTGTCTCTCTATTGGAATGCTAGTCTTTTGTTTTGGAGGAGCACTTAATATGCTAGGGCAGTAATCTATTTCTATGACATTGGCAGTGTATCCCCATTTCTCCTAAATAATTATTTGTCTTTTGACTTCATTGCCTTGTGTGTGCGCAATGCCAAAATTCTAATTTTATGTAATTAAATTTATTAATCATTGTTTTCTTATTCTGAGCTTTGTATGTAGTCAGAAAAGCCTCTCACACTCTTTCTATGCATTCGTGCCTATGTGTGTGTACACACTAGCTCCTCCATGTTACTTCTAGCTTTTTATCATTTCATTTTTATATTTAAATATTTGAACCATTTGGAATTAATTCTGAGATAAAAATGAGATATGCATCCAGCTTATTTCATTTTCTAAATTACTGCAAAATTGTCCCATTGCCATTTATTAAATAATACATCTTTTTTTCCCATGCTGCCTTCAGATGGCTTCTATCCTATACTAGCCTCTGTGTTCAAGTGTATTTCTGGTCCTGATAGTCTGTTCCACTAATCTACCCACCTGTTCTTGCTTTTTTTCCACACTGCTTTACTTATTGCAGCTTTATCCTGTTGTAATACCTGCTTCCCTAGCCTTCAATCATTCTTCATTTTTCAGAACTTGAAATTTTCATGTGAACCTTGACTACTGAAAATAACTATTTATACTATTGGTCGGTTCTCATCATATTCATAAATTAACTAAAAGGAGGATGGAAATCTGTTTGATGTTGAGTTTTCCTGCCTAATGACACTGGCTGCATGTTCAGCTGGTTTAAATATTCTTTTGGCCCTCAGGAGTGTTTTAAATTAAATTGAAAAATTGGCTGTTGTTCAAATAGCCATGTGCATTTCATTATATGTATTCTCAGATATTTTACTTTTGCATTGTGCTCTTATAAAAGAAACTTTATAATTTAAATCTTCTAAAATTTATTTTATATATAATATATATATACATAAGCTGTTTATTGTATATTATTTTTTCCCAAATATATGAATTCTGAAGTCTTTTATCATTGCTAAAATATTTAGTTGATCATCTTTGGTTTCAGTGATAAAAATTTATATAATCAAATATAGTAGTCATTTTACATCTTTCATTCCATATCTGCACATTCTAATTCATTTTTCTAAGTTTTTTAGAGTAATGTAACATCAGTAATAGAAAATAATATTAGAGATAAATGAGACTTGACAGCTTTGTATTTTCTACAACTTCAGTGGAGATGCTTTTAGTATTTCCCTACAAAGCACAATGTTTGCTTTGAAATTTATACACACGTATGTATTTGTGTCTGTATCTTCATTCTTGTTTTTAAAACTTCTTAAAGATAATGCATTGACCCTTATAAGGATCAACACATTATTTTTTATTATATTCAGTTAGCCAACATATAGTACATTATTAGTTTTTGATGTAGTGTTCAATGATTCATTAGTTGTCAACACTTTATTTTTAGAAGAATTTTTTAAAATAAAAGTTTAGTGTTCCACTGAAAAATTTAAATTAATTTAAATTAAAAAATAAAGACATAAATAAATAAATGGAAGTTTAATTTTATCACATGGTTTTTCAACATTTTTTAAGTGAGTAAATGATAAAAGATGTGAGATCTGTCAATCACCTTTTATCTATATATCTATCTGCTTATTATTCAGCCATAAAAAAGAATAAAATCTTACCATTTGCAATGACATGGATGGAGGTAGAGTATAATGCTAAGTGAAATAAGTCAGTCAAGGAAAGAAAATACCTTATGATTTCACTCATATGTGGAATTTTGAAACAAAACAAAGAAAAAAAGAGACAAGTGTAGAAATAGACTTATTTTATAAAAATTTTATTTATTTGACAGAGAGAGAGAGATCACAAGCAGGCAGAGAGGCAGGCAGAGAGAGAGGGGGAAGCAGGCTCCTTGCTGAGCAGAGAGCCCAACACGGGATTCATTCCCAGGACCCTGAGATCATGACCTGAACCGAAGGCTTTAACCCCCTGAGCCACCCAGTCACCCCTGGAAATAGACTCCTAACTATAGAGAACAAACTGATGGTTACCAGAGGGGATGTGGGTGGGGATGGGTGAAATAGGTTAAAGGATCAAGCCGACATTTACCATAATGAGCACAGAGTGATGTATAGAATTGCTGAATCACTGTTTTGTACACCTGAAACTTTCTTCCCTGTAATAAAATTTGTGATTTTTCTCCTGACTCCTGCTTTAGCAGCATACCTGAAGTTTGATAGAAGGACTTGGTATTCTTGTTATGTTGTTGTTGTTGCTTATACTTTCAACATTTTTATATGTTTTCCTTATGCCCAATAATTGTTTGAGAACACATTAAAATCCAGGTGGTAAGGACTATTTTTTTCTTGTTCTTCTATTAAATTCTGCGTTATTACAGGAGATAGGGTAATTACTACTCTTTTGATTTTTAGAATTTACTAAAGTTGGGTTTTTTAAATCCATCATATCATCATATTTTATGACCGTTCTGTGAACACATGAAAAGTTTTGTTCTTTGTTTTCAGAATACATTTCTTAATATAATAATTAGATAATCCTTATTAATCATTATACTTGAGCCTTCTGTGTCTGCCTTACACTGCAGGTGTAAGTTAGAGAGTCTTGCTGTGTCTAGTGCTCATTAAACCTCGGGAACTCACCATCTTATAAACACTGTTTCATGCTATCCCATGACTATCAAATTGTGTCCTCAACCCCTTAGCATTTTAGAGGATCCATTTGTTTTGATTAATGACTTTTGGCATGAATTCAATTTTACTTGATGTTAAGATGAATTACTTGCTTTCTTTTTGTACATGTATGCCAGCTTACAACTGCCTTTATTTCTGTATTCAGATTTTAATCACTAATTTTATCTGTGGATCCTGTCACTTTCATTTTAGTAGATTATTTCAGCCTTTTCTCATCCACTGAAATGACAGATATGCTTAGTGTAAGTTCTGTCACCTTATGTTTATTCCTATGTGGTCATTTCCATTGTATGTTTTTCTCTAATGATAAAGAAAATACTCGATTGCCTTCCATTAATAGCAAGACCACAGACCAACAAGAGTCGCTTATGCTCAGCCCCATGTCACCAAACTGAAACCTAACTTAATTACAGCTTCAGCTCTCTCCAGAAATGGACTCTTAAACCAGTCAGTCAGGAATGGACTCATCGAACTTGTGAGGTAATCTGCCTGACAGACCCCTGCCATTCCCTCAAAACAAGTAACCTTGCAAAAACCAACTCGTTTTTTTCTTTTTTCTTTCCTTGCTCTTGCTCCTTCATTTTATGGAGTTCCTCTGAGGTTTCTTTTTTCATTTAATTAATTGTATTTTATTTTTTCAGTGTTCCAAGATTCATTGTTCATGCATCATACCATGCAGTATGTGCCCTCCTCAATACCCACCACCATGCTCGCCCAACCCCCCACCTCCTCCCCTCCAAAACCCTCAGTTTGTTGCTCAGAGTCCACAGTCTCTCTTGGTTCATCTCCCCCTCCAACTTCCCCCAATTCACCTTTTTACCTGCTGGAATGGATGCTGCCCTATTCATATCTATTTTTGCTTACATAAAATTTTTTTGGGCCATCTATTGGCAAGATATTTAAGTATGGACAGGAGTAGAACAGAAAGTATGAAAGTTTCTGGGTCATGGTACCAAACCCCTTCTCTGTACTCCAGCTGCAGAAGATCCTACATGGGATTTTCAGTTAGCCTTACCTCCACTGCCTCTTGGAATCAAATAGAGATCAGAAATTCTCCTTCAATTAGCAATATGCCCTGTCCAGGCTGCAACATCCAAGGAATCTGTGTTTTAAACCCCAAGGTGTGCTTCTTGGCTTTTTAGTTTACTTTCCTTGTTGATTTGGAGCCCCTCAACCAAGCATCCTGCTTCTGCATTCCCTCAGAGTGCCTCTGTCTTATATCCACCATCCTCAGTGGTATTTCTAACCACCTGCAGTTTAGAAGGGGTTAGGTTTCTCCTCGGTTTACTGAAGGTGGAGTTTGTGTTTTCATTCCTCACTCTCCTGGTTGCTTTTCAGAGATTTTCCATAAATAAAACAAGGAAATGCATAGTTTATGCCTCTAACTTAAAAATAGAAGTCCCTAGAAGTCTCTTGGGTTTTTTTGGTTTTTTTTTTTTTTTTTTGGCTTTGAAAATGTCTTCTGTTATTGTGTCACCATATGGTAACTTTATTTCTGGTGTTTTATTTTTAAGCCAAGATCATGAAGTTCTATGTTGTCAGATGTATCAAGTTTTCATCTTATAGCTTGTGTTTTTGCTATCTTTTTAAAAATGTCTTTTGCTTACCCCCTATTCACAAAAATATTCTGACTGTGGTATGGTGTACCCATTTCCCTCAGTACTCTACAACTCAGTCTTGTCACTATTCTCTGACTTTGAATTAGGAAGACAGGAAATTAATGTTACTGTACATGTGATATAACACTTTATTAGAAAACCCTGCTTATGTGCATCCTATTGATTCTATTTCTCTACAGAACCCAGACTAACACAGCCATTGTTGTGAGAAGGCATATACAACCAATGGAAGTAAGAATTTAAGCTCCACTTCTCTGCAGAAATGAGATCATAGCACCTGGAGATGTGTGTGTGAGAGAGAACTTTGGAATCCTTTCACACTGACTGCTATGCCAACCAGACCCATCTGACACCATAAGCCATGCTGTTGGCTATTTCTCACTCATGGTGAAATAGGGCTTTGCCTGAATATGGGCCTGAGGACAAACCTGGGGAAAGAAATGAGAAGAGTTTTTCTTCCAGGCAGCATTTTGGGCTGGCCTGAAAGGACAGGGAGAGATGAGGCAAGAACTATTGGCCAACATCAGGTCACATTGGTGTCCTGGGGTACCTAGAACTTACAACTAATAGAAGAGGGATTGAAACTTATTCAATAAAATAAGAGGCAATCATCCAACATAAACAATTTCTTTATTTTTTTAAGATAGAATTTATTTATTTATTTATTTATTTGAGAGAGAGAGAGAGTGCGAGTGAGCACAAGTGGGAGTAGGGGGAGTGTGAGAGGGAGAAGCAGACTCTTTGCTAAGCAGGGAGCCCAACACAAGGCTAGATCCCAGAACAGTAAGATCATGACCTGAGCCAAAGGCAAATTCTTAACCAATTCAGCCACCAGGTGCCCCTACAATTTCTTTAAAGTAAATCATTTCCAAGGCTTGGTTGTCTACAGTGTACATAGTTCTTCAGAAACCCTATCACTGCCTGAAATTAAGACCAGTCACTGGGTCCTCCCAAGGGCAAGAATCAGCTGCTGGTATCTGAATCTCACTCCTGGTCCTCTGTCCATGAAATTGAATCTGAGTGAAGGACAAATTTTAGCAGCCAATTTCTGGGGTCTTTAATGTCCACCGCTACAGAGCATGTATAGACTACTCAGGAAAACTCACATTGGAATGCAATAGCTAATCAAAGGTTCAAGACTTTTGTCAGAGCCACAACCACTTGGAGAAGGAAAAATAAATTGATTAGCATCCTTAGATGTATGGTTTCTATGCAGTCTTCCTTCTGGAAGCATCCCAGAGTAGACTGTACTCCAGGAGACATACCTGAAGCTTCTGGGGCTGTCTGTCCATGAGACATGCTAGATCCATGGATTATCTTTCTACTGAATGCTCAGTCATGCTGTCCCAACTTGGGGCCTGCTCCTTGAAGTCACTAATAACAAATGACCCTCTACACACAGCATTACTCTGAAAACATGCTTTGCTTAGCCCCCTGAGAATATAACAAGCAAACTTGAAGAAGTTTTACAAAATGTCTCTTGAAAACTTTCAAAACTTATTAGACTGGTCAACATGTTGCATGGTAACAATCTGAATGTGACTCTCCCTAATTAGGTGAGTGCTGTCCACAGATGTTCATGGTTCTGTATTTGACCATGTTACTCACTTGCATACAGCTAGTGGCTTTGAAGTGGAGTTCCCCTCTCAAGATTGCCAAGTCACCCTCCTCTGAGGTAGAAATGATTCTTACATTTGCAGACAGCATCTTGGTGACTTTACCTTTCTGCAGACCTCTATCTGCCTGTAGGTGTCCTCCAGCCTTGTCAAAGAACTTGATCCATTCCCTAAGCCTGCCATGGACATGTGGTCACCCTACCTTTGACTATTTATTCATTCCACATTCCACAGACAATGCTTTAGAATGTTGAACTGACATTCAAATTGTCATTTAAATTGCATAAAACAGACTTGGGCAAGATGGTGAAGGAGTGGGGGGACTCCATTTCAACCAGTCCCCTGAATTTAGCTGAATATCTACCAAGCCATTCTGAACACCCATGAATGAAATCAGTGTGAGAGGTAAGAATTTATGTCTGGATCTCTTTGGCCAGAGGATCAGCAGTTGGGAGGTATGAAAGATGGAGTTGTGATTCTATGGACAGATATCAGAGGATAAGCAGAAGGATTAGGGAGCCACTAGAAGCCGACATCTGGAAAGTGATATAACACCAGAGCACAAAAGTGGGACCACTCAAAGATTTTAGAAACACTAAGGGCAGAGAAAAGCAGAGGCTTGAGTGGATCACTGAGAGGGTTGTTGGGAACATGCATCGCCTATGGGAGGCTGTGGTTTTCCACTGGGCTTGAGAAAGGGAGACTGTGTGTTCTGGAAGGTTCAGAGAGGGACAGACTGTGACTTCTCTGCCCTGGGACAGAGGTCTGTGGGGGGACATTGTCCTTTCTTCTGACCCTCAGAAAATGCACAAAAAGGCATATATAACAAAAGTAGCCAGAGAACAAAAGCCCAAGAAAACAGTTTCCAAGGAACCCACCCTCCTGATAGGGGGCAGGGCAACTCCACTCAAGCCAGGGTTGCCTGAAAAACAGTGCAGCAGGCTTCTCCCCCAGAAGACAAGCTGGAAAAACAAGAGAATGACAAGCCTAGGGTCCTCATAAAATAGTAAAACCCCAACACCAGGGGAAAATAGTATTTTGAGCTCCAGACGTTGCCTCATAGCTTGTGTATTTCTCAGATACAACTTTTTTTTATTCTTCATGTTTCTACTCTTTTTTAAATTTTTTCTTACTCATTTCCCACTTCAACTAGATGTTTAATGTAACATTTTCCATAGTAACTTTTTAACAGGTACTTTTTCATATACGCATGGATGACAGGTGGATAGAAAGATAGATGATGATGATACATAGATGATAGATAGATAGATAATAGATAGATAGATAGATAGATAGATAGATAGATGATACATAGATTTATATAGATATAAACTTCAATGTAGTCCTTTTTTCCCTATTCAATAGTACCTTTATATATACACCAGTTTTAATTTCCCTGTAGCTTTGGGGAGTAGTGTCATCTAACAAAGAGTACAAAATATGTCCAGGAAGAACTGAAACACCTTACCTTATCTACATTGATGGATTATAGTCCGCCTCACCTCCACTTTTTTATTTTATAAATCTTATTCTTGGGTTTCATTTTGGCTGTATTTTTTCAGTCTTCCGACCGATCCAAACTTTCCCAGGGTGTGTCTTACCTGGATTCTGGTTGATATTTTGGACTCTGTATATCCCCTCAACCACCCCTCAACATAACTACTAGGAGGAAGAACTCCCAAAGAGAAAATAACCAGAGACAATGGCCTTCCTGCAGACCTAATGGATATGGTTATAAGCAAGATGTCAGAAATAGACTTCAGGGTAACAATTATGAAAAAAATACATAGGGTTGAGAAAATCATTCGTGGCAATATAGAACCCACAATATAGAATCCAATATAGAATCTCTAAGGGCAAAATCTCTTTTTTTAATTTTTTTTAACTCTAAGGGCAAAAATGAGAGCTAACCAGGCTGAACTCAGAAATGCTATGAATAAGATGTGGTCTAAACTGGATACTCTAACAGCTAGGGTAAATGAAGCAGAAGAATGAATTAGTGATCTAGAAGATAAACTGATAGAAAGGAAGAAACAGGAAAAAGCCTGGGACAAAGAGTTTAAAATCCATAAGAACAGACTTAGAAGGATTAACAATGCCATAAAATGTTCCAGTGTCAGAATTATTGTTATCCTGAGGAGCTGAAGAGAGGACTAGAAGATATATTTGAAGAAATAATAGCTGAGAACCTTCCCTAATCTGGGAAATGAAATAAACATTTGTGTCCTAGAGGCAGAGAGGACCCCTCCCAAGGTCAAGGAGAACAGACCAAGGTCCTGACATGTAATAGTAAAACTTGAAAATCTTAAAACCAAGAAAGCCATACTGAGAGAAGCTAAAGGGAAGAGATTTCTTACATACAGAGGGAGGAATATCATAATTACATCAGACCTGTCCACAAAGACCTGGCAAGCCAGAAAGGGTTGGCAAGACATATTCAGGTACTAAATGAGAAGAACACATAGGCAAGAACCCTTCATACAGCAAGGCTGTCATTCAGAATGGATGGAGAGATAAAGACCTTCCAGGACTGGCAGGAACTGAAAGAATATATGACCACAGTCTTGCAAGAAATACTAAGAGGAATTCTATAAAAGAAGAAAAACCCCAAGAGTAATGGAATCTGGTTTTCCTTTTCCTTTTTTTTTTTTTTTCTGTCTTTGTGGCTTTTTTTTTTTAATTTTTATTAACATATAATGTATTATTTGCCCCAGGGTACATGTCTGTGAATTGCCAGGCTTACATATTTCACAACACTTAACAGCACATAACCTCCACAATGTCCACAACCCATCCACCCTATGCCTAACCGCCCCCCCCTCCCGCCTCCCAGCCACCTTTAGTTCATTTCGTGAGTCTAGGAGTCTCTTATGGTTTGTCTCCCTCCCCATCCCTTCCTGTTTCATTTCTTTCCCCCACACCCCCCAAACTCCCACCTTGCCTCTCATATTCTTCATATCAGAGAGATCATGTGATAATTGTCTTTCTCTGACTGACTTATTTCGCTTA